>JASDQU010414427.1:0-10367 GCA_032191745.1 Picea mariana
AAGGAAATGGATGTTACCCTAATAGACAAGTGGCTAGTGAAACCAAACTTGAAATTTCAATCAATCAAGTTTGCTGGTAAGGGGATCGAATATCGGCTTCCAAAAATCCAGAGAAAATTTTGTCTATTCGAAGCAAAGGATTTTCTAGAGCCTCCCAGAAGTTTTGTACACTTTCTTGAAAAATGTATTGAATGTATCGGGTTGAAAGAAGGAGATACTTCAATAAAACAATGAAGTATTATTTTGAAAACTTGTATTATCGAGATGACAAGAAAATAAAAGATAATCATGTAAACGGTTGTGGTTTGCATTTTTGTAACTGTTTGTCCCTAGGAATTTAGGATATCAACAACCAACAATCATGAGTGCTCCGGTATAAGTATAATTTTAGAAGACTGAAAAAAGGGGCTTTTTTCCGGGCACATTGTAAACAAGAATTTGGAGATATTTTTTGAATTAATACGAATACAGATTGAAGATTCCATATCTAGTCAAGTTTGAGTTATGTGTTTCTCCGTTGTTTCATATTTTTCATATATCTTTTTAATGAATGATTAACTACAATTTAGTACAACCTCTACCGTGGTAATTAATTATTCTTTCAATTTAATCATTTATAGCCTTTCCTCTGTATCATCTATTAACAGATACAAGACCTGTGAAATTTTTAGATTTCAATATCATATGCTTCATTAAGAGTTCTTCCTAAATTTTTCTTATTCTATCACAAAGTGAGATTCCTCTTCAATTGATTCCTCACCTTTTTCAGAAGCTTTATGTTTTCCTTTCACTTCATGCACATTCCCTTTCCAAAATTTAATTCAAATACCAGAAACGGCCTTTAGTTTTGTCATACTATCAATTCAAGGTTTTCGGGTTCCTCTTATTTGTTTTGAAACAGAAATAACGAACCCTTAAAATAAAACAACGAATCTATCTTTTCAGTCTCCTTCCCTCATGATTGTTCCAGTTACATGACAACCTAATATTGAACCTAGAATATCAGATCAAACAAGCATCTCTTTGAATTTATTCAAAACCATCCTATAGACAACAAATAACTGGGTTGAGTTAGAACGATCATGGGCAGTAATTGAAAGAGACATTAGTATCCAGGAAATTTGGGAAGCTAGACAGATACAGTTAAGGAACTAGCAATAACCCTTTTCATATAACTTACCTTTTTTATCCTTAGCCTTCTCTATCTTTTCATATGCCTTGACAGTGTACTTTAGAGCCTTAAAGGACAAACTCAAGAACAACATCTTTTTGGTGCCATTTCCAGGGAATGAAGAAACAAAGCTTTTCCTTGGGAAGAACGACATTGAAACTTTCTATCTTTGATAGTGAACAAAGATCAAAAACCTTATAAGGCTACCTTTATCTTTCACTTGGCGAATCCATGATAAATAAACTGGCTTTTAACCAAAAGAATACCATAAAAAACCCAGACGACAAACAAACTTCGCCTGTTCCAGATCCATAAAAATTTTTAAAATCAAGAAGATATCTTAAATAGACTGTATCATCGACAAATAGGTTTTATCAACCTAAAATTACAGAGTCGAACACTAGAGATCTCTTTGAAGGATGGAATACCCCATCGTATCACAGGGGATTACCTACTAATAAGATTACAACATTTGAGCCTGGTTTGGTCTCGCCTGATCTTAAAACTGATATTTTTCGAACTATTTCTTTCACCAACACAGGTAAAAGATCCGCATCATTTCCCGCTCCAATTGAAACTTCTTCACTCCATGAATTTCATTTTTCTATCTCTCAGAACTCCTATGATCATCCTATTCTTCTTGACACAACTCGTGTTGATTCTCCTTTATATTCACCCTGTGAGTCTGAAGAAACTAGTCCACTTTTCCCTATTTCCCCTTCCTCGAGTTTTCTGTATCTTGATAACCAATTTCCTGAAACCCTTCCTCATAATTTCCAAGCAACAACTTCTAAATCACCAATGGTTGTGACCAGGGGAGGTGCTGCTGGAGGTGGGGCTAGAAGAGGAGGAGCAGGTGGCCAAGTACCACCCCCTATAATATTTGCAAAGGTGGATGCTATATATGCCCCTTTGGTCCTCCCAGTCCCCCTACATGACTTACCTGAAAACTACGTGAATAATCTTCCGAAATTCATAGGAGAGGGTGATTTGACTGCTGCTGAACACATCAATTTGTTTGACCAATTTCCCGATATCCTTGGAATCGAACATGAAGATGTCTATTCGAGATTCCTGGTCCAAACTTTTGAAGGACAGGTAAGAACTTGGTTCCAAGGCCTAGCAGCAATATCTATACCATCTTATGAGGAACTTGAAAATGATTTTATTAGATAGTGGGGGGAAAGGAGAGGCCATCTCTATTATCTAATTGAATTTGGGGCTCTAAAAAAGAAACACTCAGAATCAGTCCTCGATTTCACTCATAGATTTAATAAATTGTATAACAAGATTCCGGCCGAGGTCAAACCCTCCCAACCTGCAGCGAAAGTAACTTTTGTTGGGGATTTTGACCGTGATTTTTCCCTATTAATGAGGGAGAGGAGATCGGTAGACCTCACAAACATGCAATATGATGCCTTAGAGATTAAGTCAAACATGATGGCATCAGAAAAGTTGAAACCAAATTTGAAACCGGAAACAAAGAAACCAGAAGATATAGAGATCAATGGGGACTATCTGGATCCAAAATATCTTAGGAAGACAAGATGGATGACATGGCGAGAATAATCAAGGAATTATCTAATAATATTTCAAGAATGGAACTAGATCAGGTTAAAAATGAGCACTTTCCCAGAAAGGATTTCAGAAGGAATCCTAACCCTCAAAATCCACCAAGATAGATTAAGAATGAGGATAAAAAAATACAAACGCCCTTTAAAAGAGAAAACTTTATTGCAGACAAAGATGCAGACGATTTTGAGGAATTAGAAGAAGACATCAATAATCTTGGTGATGACTGCATACAACCTTTTTTAATGAGGCAAGATTATGAAAGATCTGCAACTACAAAAGATAGATCCAAAATTAACAAAACCAGTGGTATTATTGAAGATTCAACCTATCAGGAAATTGTAGATGAAGTAATGGCTGAACTCAACCAAAAGTACAATCTAAGGCCTAGAAGCAAGAGCCTCGCAAATCCCCCAGTGAAAAATATTTTTTCGAGGGGTGAAACAGACGAGTGATTTTTAAAAAGCATTGAGAAATAGACTATAAGAACTAGAATTGTTGACACACAGTCTACCAAGACAAATCCAACAGAGACATCAGCTGCAAACGCATAAAAAACAGAGGACCCTGTAATTGAAACTAAAACCTCACTACAAAAGAAAGATGAGTAGAATGGGTCAGAAACCCAAACCATAGTGGTCGACAAGAAAATAAGAAGTTTTAAACTGGAAAATGAAATAAATAAAATAAAAATCCCTATACCTCTTGTCGAATTGGCGAAAAACCCAATTTACAGGAAACAAATTGCCAAATTAATTAGTTTTTTAGAAAACGAAAGTCATGCCAATGTCATAAATGTAGAAGATGACAAACCTAACATAATTTTCATCCCACATTTCGACGGTGCCACAGACACCGTCGCCCCTTTCTATATCACTCTGATTGTGCACGATCACTTACTCCATAATTGCATGTTAGATTATGGAGCCTCTCACAATGTAATTCCTAAAGCCATTACGGAAAGACTTGATCTTGAAATTACTAGACCTTATGGATATTTATATTCATTTGATTCAAGAAAGGTTAAGTGCATAGGCATGATAAAGTATTTAGTTGTCAATCTTGCACAGATACCCACCAAAGGCATTTTAATGGATGTGGTCATCGCTGATATACCTTTGAAGTACAGTATGCTCTTATCCATGTTTTGGGGCACTAAACTTGGAGGATCCCTCCAACTCGACATGACGTATGCCACGATCCCAGTTTTTGGAGGACAGTTCACGCGTTTGTACCGAGAAACTAGGTTAGCATTCATGGTAAGTGATCCACATAACCAAAAAAACTACCCTATTTATATTGTTGACCAAGATTTAGGCAATTGTATTTTATCTATTGATGATGATATCGATATATGTATAGAGGAAAGTTGTACAAAAAAATAAAATAAAAAGAGAAAGTAAAATAGGATGTATATAGCACTGGTGTTTGGAAGATGTTTTTTGCTGGTGCCTTGTCTTACTTTGGGGCTGGAGCTGCGGTGTTTTTTTTGGCTCCTGATGACAAATTCATTATCCATTTCTCTTATAGATTACAATGGAATACCAACCACACTAACAATGTATGCGAGTATGAAGCCCTAGTATTAGGATTGGAAGATGCCAGGAGAATGAAAATTAAAAACTTGGAAGTCTTTGGCGATGCATAGCTAATCGTGAAACAAGTAAATTGTCAATACCAGGCCAGACATCCTAGGTTAAGATCTTATTGGAACTGTGTTTGGGATCTGATCGAATTTTTTTTCTCCTCTATTAATTTTCATTATATTCCAAAAGAAGAAAATCAACAGGCTGATGCGTTAGCCAAAGCAACATCAACGTTCACACCTCCCACTACTTTCAAATTAAAATACCATATACTAATGAGACATAGGCCTTTCATAATGAATAACATACAACATTGGCAAGTTTTCGAGGATGATGAAAAACTTGGGAAATTTTTAGAGACAGTAGATGACTTTTCTGAAACACATGCCGACCAAGAAAACCATAATGATCCTATTTGGATCATGCAGGAAGGAAAAGACCCCCAAAAGTTTCAAGATAAAATTGTTAACCATTGGATGCTTATTTTAACGAATAATCAGATACCTAAGGGTATGATCCCCTTAGAAAGGCTATTTAGTCATGATGACATCCCTTTGAAGACTACCTTACAGCCTCAACCATAGGAGGTCGAGGATTGCGATATAGGTACCAAATAAGTTCCCAGGTTGGTGAAATTATCCAAATATATGTCTCCCGAAATCAAAAGAAAGTATGCCGAGTTACTTAGATAGTATAAGGACATTTTTGCTTGGTCTTATGATGAATTGAGAACTTATGACACTACCATTATGGAACATAAAATTCCTTTGAAGCTAGGTGTCAAACCTTTTAAGCAAAAACTCAGGCAGATTAACCCCATCTTACAACCAATAATAGAAAAAGAAGTCAAAAAACTCTTGGATGCTAAAATCATTGTCCCACTGAGATACTCTGAGTGGGTAGCCAATTTAGTCCCAATGAGAAAGAAAAATGGTGAGATCAGACTGTGTGTAGATTTTAGAAACCTGAATCGATCATCACTTCAAGAAAATTATCCATTACCTAAGATGGATCATGTTTTGGAAAAAGTAGTTGGATATAACAGAGTGTCCATGATTGATGGTTTTTCAGGTTACAATTAGATTTTTGTACATCAAGATGACAAATAAAAAACTGCGTTCACTACCTCTTGGGTTACTTTTATGTATGACAAAATGCCTTTGGTTTAATGAATGCAGGGGAAACTTTCCAACGAGCCATGGATATCGCTTTCATGGGAGAAATAGATAAGTTCATTGTTATCTATCTTGATGACTTGACTATTTTCTCTAAGTCTGATGCTGAACATTTAATACGCCTCAAACAAACTTTTGAGAAATGTCGCAAATTTGGTTTGTCACTTAATCCCAAGAAATCCCATTTCACAATGCAAGAAGGTGAACTCTTGGGTCATATCGTGTCTAGATATGGAATCAAAATAGATCCCAAAAGGGTCGAGGTGATATATACCATAAATATTCCTAGAAACATAAAAGAAATTCAGTCTTTTTTAGGAAAAATAAACTTCTTGAGAAGATTCATCCCTAACTTTGCTGAAATTGTTAAATTGATTACATATACGCTCAAAAAGAATAGTTAGGTGAAGTGGACAAACAAAGCCATATCATCATTTCAACGTATCAAGAAAGTAATAAGCGAAGCACCAGTCCTGGCAAGCCCGGATTACACAAAAGAGTTTTTGATTTTTTCTTTTGCCTCTGAACACATGATCAAAAATTTCTTGTTATAGAAAAATGAGGAAGGTTTTGAGAAACCTATAACATTTTTTTAGCAAAAGTCTCAGAGATGCTAAGTTGAAATATGACATATTGGAAAAACAAGCTTACACAATGGTAAAATCTCTCAAGGATTTTAGAACCTATGTATTGCACTCAAAGATCATTGCCTACGTGCCTTCAAGTTCTGTTAAAGCTATACTAGTGCAACCAAACAATGATGGAAGAAGAGGCAGGTGGATGTCTAAAATCTAGGAGTTCGACCTGGAATTCAAACCATCTAAAATTATCAAAGGTCAGGGTTTGTCCAAATTGCTAGCCGAATCAAATTTGAGAGTACTTGGAATAAATCAACTGCAAGAGAGTGAGGGATCTATAGAAATAGATGAGCTTGACGTTAGTGTACCCACAACTGAGATCCAAGACAAGTTCTCCACTTCATTCTGGTATCACGATATTGTTTCTTACCTGTTGACCCTTCAATGTCCCAGTGAGTTAACCCCTTCTAAAACTAGGACATTGAAGTTACATGCTATAAAATATTGTATCATAGATGGTAAATTGTATTGGAAAGACCCTCTAGGTTTCTTGTTGAGTTGCTTAGCCAAGACTGAAATAGAAAGGGTTATCGATGAATTCCACGTGGGAGTGTGCGAAGGACACCTTGCTTGGCGGGCAACAGCTTATAAAATTTTAAGAGCTTGGTATTAATGGCCTAAATTATTCACAGATGTAAACACTAAAGTCTAAACTTGTACTCCTTGTCAGATGTTTACAGGAAAATAGAAAGTCCCAACCTTACCTTTAGTCCTGGTTAAAACCGAAGCTCCATTTCAACAATGGGGCCTTGATTTCATTGGATAAATTCATCCCAATCCAGTGCACAACACAAGTGGAATCTATCTGCTATAGACTACTTCATTAAATGGGTGGAAGCTGTTCCTACGAGAAATGCAACTGACTCAGTAGTAATCAGTTTCCTAGAAGAAAATATTCTATCCAGGTTTGGTTGTGATGCAGGAGCATCATAAGCAATCAGTCAAGCAAGCAACGTAAAAGTCAGAAGACAACTGGAAGACCTCCAACACATATTTTTGAAATGTTTTTGAAGCATTAATGTAATGGTTAAAGGGAAGAGTACTTGCATATTGTAAACATATCATGAGCGATTCGCTCTCATCTGTAGAAGGTAGAGGCATTTATGCATAGTTAATGAAAGTAGGTAGGTTTGAATTAGAGATTAGACAGTTTAGAAGAACATGAGGGAAAAAAGATATAGACACCCTTGTCTTTGTATTATGACATTCATTAGATAATTGTATTATTAGCATAGAACAGAAGAAGAGAGCTGTAGCAGAGAGCTATAGAGAAGAACCCATGTACAGAAACAACTGAGTTAATATATGAAACTTTGATTCAACTTTCATGGTGTTGTGATGCTTACTGTTTACATTTACTGAATGGTATGCTTACATTTGTTTTATTCTCTCTATTATGCATTAGTTTTGATGCTATGCTGTGTATGTATGATTTCATGTTGAATGTTTGAAGTCTGAGAAAGAGAGAGAATGAGTTTCAATTGTTTCTCTTCCTAAGTGAGAGTTCCTACAAGGAGTGCATTGACAAAGGTTTAGAGTTTATATCTGAAATCTCAGGAGGGATACCATTGTTCTCATTCCAAAAAAAGTGCAAGTGAAGCACATAAGCCATGCAAGGTGTGCATAGGCTAGTTGAAAACTTAGAAGTTATTAGATAAGGAAAGAGTTGAAGGACTGTTGTTGCAGGAGGTGCACAGAGTCGAGAGTTTAAACATGTAGAAGTATTTGAAGGTATGCCACAAGGACTATGAGCAGAGGCCCTTTTTCGAGGCTTGGATTTACCAGAGAAAGCTCAGGAGGGTCAGCACCCCTGGAAATACCCAAAAGGAGATGGAGATTGAAAATGTCTCACAGAGGTTAAGTTCCAGTGAAAGAACATTGGTTTATTTCGCAGAAGCTGTCAAGGAGGAAACGAGCAGTCGAAATTCTCTGTGGAGGATTCGCTAAATAGCGAGGACTGTACGATCTAGGAGAGCTGTGGAGAAGTTAAGCGTTGGATCGAACAGAGACTTATTAGTCGCTGACCCCGTGGAAAGTGCTATTTTAGAATTGGGGGTTTAAAAGTGAAAGAGGGATGGAAATCAGAGGTTCATTCAAGTCCCGAAAGCCGGAAAGCTTGGAGTGACAGGTGGAAAGAATCGGTGTCAGAGATAGAAGACAATGGAGAATACATGTAGCGTACTTGTTGCCAGGCAGGGTCAAAACTTCATTGAATGTTTTGGGGTTTCCTAGGTTGGAGAGTCAGAAGCCTTGCATCAGGATTCACGAAGTCATGAAGTCTGAAGCTTCGAATCGACGAAAAGACCCATAGGGAAGCCAGCATTTTCTGAATGCATCGAGATTCGACATTTCAACACTTTTGAAGACAAGAGATAGGGGTTCGTTGTTCCAGGATTCCTAAAATAGTGAAATGTGATACGACTGTGGAGGAGCATGCGACCAAACATTTCGGTGAATCGACATTTCGGGTTTCGGCAGTAGAGGGCCGAGAAAATTGACAATAAGGATCATGAAATTGTGAGACCCGAAGTCCCCAATTAGAAAGGGCGCGACGTTATTGTGTCTTAAGGAGATTTGGGTTGGTGCCTAGTGTTGGTTCATGCATACTCAATTCATAAGGACCTCTGGATACACCGTGAGTGTATGAGGTATTCCTCGAGAGGAAACCAAAGAGTCAATCAGACTCAAGGGCATATTTAACAAGATCCCGCGTGGACCTTAGCCTGAGAGTCAGAGGTCTACATCAAGTTTGGTATCAGACCTTGATTTTGTCTGTATATTTTAGGCAGAGTAAGATAGAGGAAAAGGAGTACTCTGATACACATCAAGTTTGGTATCAGAGCACATAAAAAGTTCTTTGTTTTCTGTAGCAGAGAAAAGAGGAACATTTCTCAGCCATGCTGTCGAGAAGAAGAGATAGGCCCATGCCAATGCCTGATCTAGTAGTGGAAAGAGAAATGCACAAACTACGTGCTAGGCTTGATGCCATGGAGATAGCACAGAGGCACACAATTAATGCTAGGGATATCAGCGAAGCTGAAAGTGAAAATGAAGCTAGACATGAAGGAGAAGAAGTTGCAGTCGAATATGCTGCAGATGAATGCCTATTTAGGGCTGTTGCAAGGATAGGTGCTAGAGCAAAGATGGAGATTCTCATGTATGAGGGAAACTTAGATGTTGAAGAGATTCTAGACTAGATTAGAAATCTGGATAAGTACTTTGACTATGAGGATGTCGAGGAAGACAAGAAGGTAAAACATGCCATCACAAGACTTAAAGGGCATGCAGCATTATGGTGGGATGAACTGTAGGCTGACAAATGCTACAAAGGCAAGCAAAAAATCAAGAGTTGGGATAGAATGGATGCGAAGATGAAAGCCAAATTCATACCCAAGGATGATCAAATCACTCTATTTCGTAGAATGCAGAATTTGAGACAGAAGTTGATGTCAGTGAAAGAATACACTGAAAAGTTCTACAAGATAAACATTAGAGAAGGTCATCGGGAAAGTGATGATGAAAAAGTTGCCAGGTACATGAATTGTCTGTGGTATGACATTCAAGATGAAATGAGCATGATGACCCTTCAGAATGTAGAAGATTCTTATTAGATGGCTCTGAAAGCTGAAGAGAAGTTGAGCCAAAAGCAAGGTCAAAGAGGCAGAGGCAGAAGTCAAGCCAGAGGCAAAACAATTTCCCAAGACATAACTTAGAAGCCTAAAGAAGAGGGAAAGAAACCTCAAACTCAACATGAGAGAGGAGGAAGCTCACAAAGAGGGCAGTATGTTGATAGAAATACTTTTCCTCGAGCTAGAGGAAGAGGAAGAGGCAGAGGAGGTGAAGTAAAGTGTTTTGTCTGTGGGAAAAATGGACATAAATCTTATGAGTGTCCAGATAGGAAGAAAGAAGGTGGTGAGACTCACATTGACGAAGCACACAGATGAAATGTTGAGGTAGAAGATGCTGAGGGCGGAAGATCCTTAATGATGAGGAAAGTTCTCTTAACGCCAAAAAAAGAGGTAGAGAACCCAGCCCAAAGGAAGAGACTGTTTCAGACTTCTTGCAAGACCAAAGACAGGGTATGCAAAGTTATAGTGGACAGTGGTATCACAGACAATCTTGTTTCTACATATATGGTAGAAAATCTGGAGATTGAGACTATCGTACATCCAAGCCCATACAGAGTTTCGTGGCTACAAAAAGGACATTAGGTAAATGTCACTAA
>JASDQU010414431.1:0-10367 GCA_032191745.1 Picea mariana
CTTATACTCAAATCAGTTCAATACCACCTTTCTCAAGGGATATTATTCAGGAAGAATTATGATGCTGTTTTCCTAAGATGCTTGGAAAAAGATGATGCAAAAAAAGTCCTATCTAAACTACATGATGGTCGAGTTGGAGGATATTTTGGGGGACTCCATAACACAAAATCCTCAGGGTAGGTTACTATTGGCCCACATTATTCATATATTCACATGCCTATGCTAGGAGATACCTAGAATGTCAAAAATTAGTTGTAAGAGAAAAAAAAATTGTCTTTCCTCTACAATCAGTTTCAATTGAACACCCATTTCAACAATGGGGTTTGGATGTGACAGGAGAAATCAACCATAAGTCTTATTGTCTACACAAGTACATCCTAAATGCAATAGATTATTTCACCAGATGGAGTAAATCAATTCCTCTCAAGGTCGTGAATGAAAATCGGTGATATATTTCCTTGAATCTAACATTGTGACTAGATTTAGTGTCCCAAAATCCTCAGTATTTGACAATGCCAAGTATTTATCTTCATTAAAATTGGTTGAATATGCCCTAGAAAAAAAACATCAAAATTAAATATTCGTCCAATTACTATCCTCATGGTAATGGGATAACATAATCCACAAATAAAAATCTCATCAAAGTTTTGAAAAAGACTACAATAAAACACCAAAGGAATTAGCATCTGGCCCTCCCTAATGCCCTATGGGATGATAGGGTAACACCTAAGACTTCCCTAGGGAATTTTCCTTTCTTTTTAGTAAATGGGCAAGAAGTTATTTTACCTACTCATACTTTCCTACCTTCGTTGCAACTATATCAATCTCTCCAAGAAAAGGAAGTCCTAGTAATGCAACAAAGAATGAACATGCTCCTTCAATTAGAATAAGAAATAGTGAAATCTAAAAGGAAACTAGTGCAACATCAAGAACTGATCAAAAGGTGGTTTGAAAAAACCTCTATGGGAAATAAATATTTTCAAGAAGGTGGTCTAGTTATTAAATGGGATAAGGAAAATGAGATGAAAGGAAAGCACACCGAATTCCAGAAATTGTGGCTAGGACCATATCAAATTCATGAGAAAATTGGGTGAGGAACTTTTAGACTTAAGATATTGGAGGGAGACATGGAGGAGCTCCCTGATAATGTTCAAATGCTTAAAAGATACTTCTTCTAATCACCCTTGGTTATGTAGCCTTGTAAATACTAGATTTCTTTATTCTCTGCATTTTCCTTACTTTTGACTTTTGTAAATGATTTTAGAATAAAGTTTTTCTTTTATTTTTTGATTTAGTATATTCATTGCTTTTAAATAATGTCTCTGCTAACCATTCTTCACTATCCATGCACAGTTTCTGATAGTAAATTTGGACTGTATAACAAAATTATAGCTTAGCTCTTGTGTGAGTATCTTTTCAAGTACCCAGAAGTGAGAAGATTTCCTTGCATCATCACCCGGTGTTCAAAAAACACATAAGTTGGTTATACTAAAAGGGAATAACTGTTTCAGATCTGTTTTGAAGAGAAACCCTGAGTTTATTAGCGTAAGTATTCATAATCCTAGATAGGTTGGATACATATGTGTGATCATTCTCATACTGAGCTTAAATAAAGGTTAAATAAAGGTGACAATCAAGTATGTCTTAGGAATAATCAGGTATGTCTTATGAATAATCTTTGTGATATATGTGAAAAATCACATATATGTTATTAGACATTAGACTACATCATAATATGTAATAAAACAATAATATATGTAATAAGTAATAAATCTAAGTAAATGTCTGTAACAAGTGGTAAATGTAACTAAACAAAGGATTAGTTGGAGCTGGTGCAACTGTTCCAATCATTTACCTATTGCATAAATAACCCTAAAGATGGAATACAAACTCAGAATATATTGTATATGTTCTTGATATATTTCATGATGTAGTCTCTCTTAGATGTACCTTTATCCCTGGATTTTGGTTTCGTTGATGCATGACTTGAATCCGAAGATTTATGTTGATGGTGATTGTGGACTTTCTTGAGATGGTCAAAGTGAGTGTTGAAGAGGAGCGTGGAGAATCCTTCTTCCTAGAGATTCCAAGGAGGAGTTATTTACAAGAAACAATGTTCAAAATCGTTTCCTAAATGAATTGATAAGTTTTTTTTGTGTGTGGATCTCTACTAGAAATAATTTGATTCAAAATTTATTTATCAAGTCGATATGATTGATTAAAATGTTATGGGAACTTCTATCTCGGTACTCCACTGCTCAATCCTTGTTATATCTAGCTACTTAGTATGGTTCGATGTGTCCCTTATCGCCCAATATATTTTTTCATCTCTATGTTATCTCTAAATATATTTTATGAGTTTCCACTATGCACATAGAAACCATTTTATTTCTATTCGCCTCGTAGACATATGTTGTGCATACGATCATAACCAAATTTTAATACCCTCATGCCATCAACTACGTGTAAATTTTTTTAGCACATTCTAGTAATATCAGCTTACTCTGTTTGGTATGAGCTATCTATGAAATTTATGTATCAAATCTGATGGCTACGTTGAATGTGAGTGTCTATGGGAGTTCGAAATCATATTGATTGGGGTATATCCACATTTTGTTTTCATATGGGTGCATTTTGTATACATCCTATAGAAAAATATGGCCAATTATTGTCCACGTTCAATATTATATCAATTATTGGTATGTTGCATTAATTCAAGTGCTTGCATAAAGTGAAACAACTGCAATCGAGCAATTTTTCAGCGCAAGGTTTGGAGTGTATGTGGCCAATCCTGTGTTGAATTTTAATTGAGCATGCTCCTCTAATGAAACCATGCCCAAAGTATAAGGGCCTTCGAGCATCATTTTGGAAATAATATGGCCAACAATACATTACCCAATACACACAAATTTGAGTTTTTTTCCCACTACCCGAGCGCATCAAGAAATTCTACGTTGTACACTGCAATATCTATGAAGTTTTAGATTCTACCAGTGAAGTGATGGCCGAATGGTGCATTTGTTAGAATTGGCTTTCACCCAAGCTCATATGTGCCTTCCACTCTATATGAAGAAAAACTACGAGTAGGTATGATATTTTGTTCTTCAACGTAAACATATAAGATGTGAGTTGAATAGTGATCTTCATCTAATTTGGTTCCAAGCATCCAATAACAATCCTCTCATAAGTTTTTGGCATTTATGGTTTGGAATATTTTTTTCCACAAGGGAGTTGAATTCCTTGAAGTTATTAAAATAATGATAGGGTGACTTACATGGAGCTATGTAAATAAATGTGAAGAAAGAGTCTAAATAAATAAGTTCTTATGTTGTTGATTGAGTCATATTTGTTGAAAAATACGGTGAATAAAGAGTCTAAATAAATAAGTTCTTATGTTGTTGATTGAAAGAGTCTAAATAAATAAGTTCTTATGTTGTTGATTGAGTCATATTTTTCAACAGGAGGGGATTAAACGTGAGTGGATTAAGTTGGGTTTTAGTTGAAGAGATCAATATCGCGTCGATATAAGTTGATTTCTAGTCGACAACACACAAACACTTGTAATCAAGTCATCCTTCATGTAATATCAATTGTACGACACCATACATTTAAACACGAGTCTTTAAAGGCAGGTGATCTCCTCCTCCATTGTAAGATAAGTTGGGTTTTAGTTGAAGAGATTGGTATATCACCGATATAAGATGATTCCTAGTCGACAACACGCAAGCACTTGTAATCAAGTCATCCTTCATGTAATAGCAATTGTACAACTCCATACATTTAAGGACAACAACAAAATCATATCAAAGAGAAATAGGAAGACAAGTATGATGAGCAATAGAGAAAAGCATTAAAAGATTGAGAATTAATGAAAAACATGTTGGCAACAGATAAAGGAATTCAAGGAGAGACACCCTTAGACATAAACACACACATGGAGAGATGAAAATAAAAGACGATGACAAAAGAACGACTTATTTTACTGAACCGGCTAGTATAAAAGTTGCAGCATAGTTCCTGAGTTGTGACATTGAAGCCATAAAGTAGAGAAATGATATATTTTTTTAGGTATGGAGCTCCACCGTAGGGTGTTGTGCAGGTGCTAAATGATCCAAGGATGATCCACTCACCATTCCAAAGGCAGCAAATAAAAGTGAAACAATAAGATCAAGAGGACCATTTTTGGGTGGGAGAAAAGCGCAACGAGAGTCACTGACTGCACATGCATTTACCAAATTGAAGGCGAAGGTTGACGAGTAATAGGTCGTCAATTATCTGCACACTTGCTTGGGACAGATAAGGAATTGGGAGTGGGGGAGATGTTGAGGGGGCATGTTAGGCCTTAATAGTCATCACATATATATTATTAGACATTATACTACATGATAATATGTAATAAAGCAAGAATATATGTAATAAGTGGATAAAGATAAGTAAATGTCTGTAACAAGTGGTAAATGTAACTAAACAAAGGATTAGTTGGAGTGCATGCAACCTCTCCAACCATTTACCTATTGTATAAATAACCATAAAGATGGAATACAAACTTGGAATGAAATTCCTTCCTTAAATTCTCTCCTCTTGTTGGGTTACATGTGTGTTCTCGATATGTTTCATGATTTTAAGGATAAGGTACTAAGTGAGGCTAGCATATCAAATAAACTCATGTATAACCCTGCTTCCTAAAATACCCATATTGCAAAAGCAATACATATATTACAAATATTTAAGGGTGAATGCAAAAGCATAATAACAAAGAAGTTGAAATCACTATGAATTGTGTGGGAAGTACAAGTAAATATGTTAGGGCTATGGATGCTCACTGGCACTGGGGATATGCTTGTATGATACCAATGAAACTTCATTTGGGATATGGACACTTGTTGTTAGCGAAGAAATGTCAAGAAAAAAGAGACAGGGAACACACATTAGCCTATAAAAATTCAGGATTACCCCTTTGTGGTGTCTTATACTCCTAAGATTTATGTGTATGAAGTAAGTTAATGAACCAACCCCTTAACATTTCACATGAATTATTCAATATATCATCTTGGTTGTGCCAACCACTTTCTTATTTTTCAGTAAAAAGTTTAATGATGTGGGATTCATGGTCCATGAAGACATGTAAACATTTTAAACCAAAAAAAAGAAGAACAACAAAGTGATATAATCCGGAGGTGTATCTAAAATCATAAATAACTAGTTCTTCTTAGTGAGATTCCATTGGTTGTTCCCCCACAAATACCTACTAAAATTCTCTAACTTAGAGGATTTCAGTGGGTACCTCCTATCAAAATTTTAGCAAGGTACTTTATCACTACTAACTTGATTTTATACTAGCATAGGAAAACTACTATTTTGTGAATGTACTCTTATTTCTAACCTAGCAAGCAGTTGTGAAAATCAAAGGTCTTGTGTTTGTTCAATCTATTTTAACTATCCCTTTGTTCGAAGATACCAAATTCTAAGTTGTGCTAAATCATGTGACAAATATTTACTTATATGACCATGAATGTGTTAGAAAAATAGGTATGCTCATTTCACCATAGATAATATAGAAATATTGTCACCCAACCATAGGCACAAAGACCACCCCCGAGCACCTTAACCTTGACAGAGAGAATAATTATGGAAGAAAACCCTAGAACCAATTGTTGGGTGCAAGCTAATTTTGAGAAGGAAGTCTATTTTGGATGCATTCCTATTTTTGGAGAAGGATCTATTTTGAGAAAAGACCTAACCATTGTAAATAAATACCTAATGTTGGAGTGCAAGCAACATGTGAAAAAAAATATCATGCAAAAAAAGAAGGAAAAACAACATGCAAGAGGAATGCAAGAGGAAAGACAATGTGGTGCGAAGACAGGAAATCCTAACCATGATAGGGTTAGGGTTTTTGATAAGAATTGTAATGTCTATAAGCCTGTAAAATAGTATAAATAATAACCTAGGAGTCTAGAAAAGGGGATGCCAGTTAAGGAAAGAAGATGATGTTATCACTTTGTAGGATTGTCGATTGTAATAGGTTGGTAGAAGAGTCAAGAAAGGGAGTTTTATTAGGGTTAGGTTAGAGGATGATGAGCCTGGTATGATGCAGTCTACCTCACATAGTTTTCCCACCCTCAATATTGATTGTAATATTGAATATGTAATGCATGCAACGCGATATTTTGCAGCAGAATAAATAAAATAACATAGAGCCAGATCTTTGTGGACGTAGCCCAAGAGGGGGTGAACCATGATAAACTTGTGTGTTATGTGTGATTGTTAATGAATGGATACTTTCTACTGATTATTATCTTATGAATGAATGGTTAAACTAAAATTATTAGCATGCATGCATAGGTTTAATGATGAATGAATTATAAATTACTTGAATATTTAACGAGGTTAATGCATGAAGAAGAAAAAACACAAACCTATATCCCCACTCATTCCTAGACTGCAAGCGCTTGAGAATTGTAGTCACCCATAAAATATATCTTGGGTGATACTACGCTGTGCACCTTGTGCATAGCATTGCCTTCTGGTTTACCAAGAGGGTCGATAGTTTTTGAGGGATTTGTTGGAAGTTTGTTGAGATCCAAACATGGGTCAACTAAAAAAGAGGTAAGAGGAAGACCCTCAACCAACAAGTGGTTCTGTTGTCAGTTGGAACTACCCAAGATTGAGTGGAAGGGATCTATGGAAGAAATGTGCAGAGGATGAAAGTATAAAAAGGAATTTTCAGGCCATGGAATCCAATAAAGGCGAAGATCAAAAGATGGTTGAAAATCAAGAAAATTGAGTTTGCGTAGGAGGACAACAGAAACCTTAAGTTAACATCGTGCAAATATCTCGAAAAATATGTGTCTAGCGACTTGCATGAGGTATTTTTATGTTATTTCCCACATTTGTTGCAAGAGTGGTTATTGAGATTAAAGGAAAACCACCCTATGAATCAAATCAGATAGTTGGAGTGGATTCTTGAGGAAATCACATAGTTACAGCAAGTTAATAACAAATTTACAAGCGCAGTAGATTTCTGATTAGAGAATATTGTTGCAGGGTATATCACCGAATTTGCAGTACATACCATGAATTCCTACACTGCAACAGAGCAATATTTTCTAAAGGGACATAGAGTTAGGTATACTAGATCATTGTATACTTCAATCAAGATCTTATTGTATGATAATGATGTGATTACCATGGAATCAGACAACTAACCTCCCTGCGTGCATGGGGGAAGGGGGGAAGAACTTACAGGAGGTAGAGAAATGGAGGAAGAGATCGACAAAGGAAATAAGAAGGAGGCCATGGACCTAATCATGATGGAGGAAGACTAAATAAAGAGGATAATGGAAAAATCTGGAAAGATGCGCAGTGGAGTACCCTACCAATATAAAATGAATAACAAGAAGAGATCCATAGCCGACAGAGAGGGCTTGGCAAGCGATGAAGAAGAGGTAGAGGATATATGGGTTGTGGAGCAGATTGAGGAAATCATGCATGGAAAATATGAAAAGAAAACATGAGGTCCAAAGTCAAGGACAAACGACATAACTCCAATCAAGATCACCGTGAGTGTGGAACCTACAACCTCATGTGCGACTAACACACCAGAAAGAACACCAACGTTTAAACAACCAGATTTTAGTGGAATAAAGACAAAATGAAACACATCCAACCAAGGAGCATCAACTGGAGGATCCAATTCATGAACTAAGAGTCAATTATATACACCGCACGAAAGTAGTAGTTCAACACAGTTCAAAATGGCAAGAAATGATCCCATGATCAAATTACCATAATTTCAGGGAGAGGAATCAGAGGAACATGAAAATCACTTATTCATTTGTGAGAAGATCTGGGAATAAAATCAAATCACATATGAGGATACAAAGCTCACACAGTTACAAATCACATTAAGAGACCACTCATTGGGCTGGTATATGAGCCTAGATGTAAGTAGGCTGTAGGGAATACCAAAGATTATTGGAGATGTGAAAAAATATTAGTAAATGAATTTCATAAGCCCAGCTCAAAAGACCAATATATGAATGAAATGATTCAAATAAGGAAAAAACCAAGTGAGTCTGTTTGGGAGACTGATCATAGGTTAAACGTATGAAAGATACATTGAAGTATTCAATTACTAACAAGAAACATAGGAACTTATTTGTGAACTCACTGTTATCACACTTGAAATACCCATTACGACAACAAAAGTTCCAAATGCAGGAAGAGGCTCTGTAGGAAACCTTACAACTGGAAGAGAACCAATATCAACAAAAAAATCTATCAATAAAGGACATAAAGGAGGATTTGAAGAATCTAACCTTTCAACTTAACAAGAATAAGGTTAAAGAGAAAAGAGAAGTCGTTTGGTGTAACCTATGCAGGACAAAAGGACACCATATAGATATATTTACATGCTGAGATTTTAAGTCAATAAGGTACAACAATTCATGGAAATTGTTCCTTCCCTGGTAAATATGAGATCTCTAAGTTGTTAGATATTATTAGTATAATTATTTTTTATTTATAATGGTTATAGTATAAACTTTTTATGAAATGATTTTTTTGGTTAATTTTTTAGGAATTTTTGGGAAACATTTTCCCAAATTTAAGTAAGAAATTGTTAATCCTTATATTTGAATGATTATTTCTATATAATCTAAATATTTTTGAAGTTTTTAACTTTTTCAGTATGCTAAATCTATTTCTATATTCAAAAATGAATTTTAATTATGAAAAATAATGATTTCATACATATTTATGTCATATGATTCCAACAAAAATCACAAACCTTCATTTATAATGGTTATAGTATAAACTTTTTATGAAATGATTTTTTTGGTTAATTTTTTAGGAATTTTTTGGGAAACATTTTCTCAGAATTAAGTAAGAAATTGTTAATCCTTATATTTGAATGATTATTTCTATATAATCTAAATATTTTTGAAGTTTTTAACTTTTTCGGTATGCTAAATCTATTTCTACATTCAAAAATGAATTTTAATTATGAAAAATAATCATTTCATACATATTTATGTCACATGATTCCAACAAAAATCACAAACCTTCATTATGTCGAAACACGTACACCTATTGACAATGGGCACAATTAATCACCTTTTAATCTAAAAGTCTAATCTTATGGCTAACAATTGAAGATGCTGACATATTCTTAGTCGTACTCTCTAATCAATGGATGAAATTTATTGCTCATAACTTCCTTGCATTTCTGAATGCTTCCGTTACCTTGTTTACTTTTTCACATTTACTTAATATGATTAAGAAATTACTTCTCTAACCCTTGATTGACAGGTTAACTAATTAAGAAAAATTAATATGTATATAACTTTGCATTGCCACGTTCCTTGAAATTAAGCATTTGTAGCTGGACGCGGTGGTACCTGGACGCAGTGGAAGCTGGGCGTCGTTTCAACTAACACCTTTAGCATGGCAGTGGCGTTTCAAGGGTTATCGCTATGGATACCACGTGTCATTTTGGACAGCGTTTCATGAATGTGAAGCATGCGGTGTGGTGAAGCCATTCCTGTGTTTCAATTAACTCATTAAAATCCCTCATCAATTTCATGTATAATCGATCGACGTTTAGATTTCACCTTAGGTTTTCATGAAAAATAAATATGGTGTTTTACATGCAAGACAGTGTGATGGAAGCAACGAGACCGCCTTCCGAGTTCCAGGATTGAATGGTTCTTCTTTAAAACTCGAGAAAGTTTGCAAATGTGATTATCACCAGATGGCCACAAATCAGATGGCATGAATACAAATCCCCTTACTAGGCTGATTTTTTAATGGTTTCACGATCATCTTTCGGATGGGTTGATTTTTTAATGGTTTTCAACTATCACACGTGTGATCGGAATATTTTAATTCACTCATAATCACATTTTTTTACAGAAATGGTTATGAGTTTTATTATAAAAAGGTTGAGGTTATAAAAATAACAATAATATATAAAATTTCAAAATGGCATTTAAAAAAAAAAAAATGTGATTATGAGTGAAATATTAATGTATTCATAATTTTTTGAATGCCTCTTTCTCACTTTATTTCTCTTCTTACAGCTAACTTCTTTTAACTCCTTCCGTCCATCTTTTGCAAACCATCCTTTCGGCGTTCACCAGCCACTAAATCGCGGCTAGAAAACGCCCAAAGGTATCAGCTGTAAAATTCTAAGCCTAGTAAAAACCCCATAGTAAAATTCACTCGCCAGCCTATTTGGGTAAGGTGAGTATCCATAACAAAATCTTGAGTATACATATAGATGGCAGGGTTTTGTTTTTTTTTGACAAGAACGGTTAATGTTGCATTAAGTGGCATTCTCGCGAGCCAGAATCTGAAAGTTACAA
>JASDQU010414432.1:0-10367 GCA_032191745.1 Picea mariana
ATGTATAAAAATTATTATTTTAAAAAACTAAACTATAATTTTAATACAAAAAATTATTTTTCTAAAATATAAAATATTGATTTAAAATTTCAAATACATTTTTAAAAATATTAAAACTATATATCATTATACATTTTAAATCTAAATTAAGCATAAATATAATTGATCCCTTCCTAGTTCCTTAATGTAATGATAAAAAAAAACAAAAGCAACTTGTCTTAACCATTAAAAAAAAAAGTAACTTGTGATTTACTATATCTTAATCATTAACTTTAATTGTAAGATAAATTTTTTAGGAAATGATGATTTTGGGGGGACATTTGCTTAAAATTCTATGAAAAATTATTAGATTCCTAAATTTGAATAATTATTTCTATATAATCCAAATGTTCTAATTAACAATAATCTAATTATTCTAAACCATAAAACTAACATGATAACTCTAACTCTTTAACTACTAATCTATGAAACCTAGTAACCCATGAAACATTCAACGTGCATATATCTAAATAAAACTTTACATGAGACAAGTATTTCATATACCAGTAAGATATTTATAAAAAAACATAGCTAAAAGGTCATTATGAAATTTATTTTTTAAATCTTTTACGCATCAAAATGAAACGAACAGTTAAATTAACAATAGATTATTTTTTTAAAAGTGCCAAGGGGCAGAGTGGTGTTAGAGACAGTATCGCCCCTCCAGGCGGCCCTTTAACCCGCCGTTGATCCCGTATAGGTATGGCGGAGCCCAGCAGCTCGGTGCAGGAGTTAAGAACGAAAAATATCAGTGATAGAATATTCCGATAGATGTGATTAGGTTGACGGTTACAGTTCGGTAGGCAGGTGTAGCAGGTAACTAGCACAGCTGCTAACTTGTGGTTGGTGAATGTTGAAAGGCGGTTTATATGGCTGTTAAACTTTTTATTGGCGATCGTTGGTGATGTCAGCACAGAAACGTGGTCATTTTAATATTTTAATATTTTTTAATCAGGTAGATGTGGCAATAAGTTAGTGAACACAGTTCTTTTTAAACATGATTAGGTAAATGTAAAAAATAAGACATATAAACGGATGTCTTTATAACAACTCGGAAGTTAATGGATGAAATCAGAGTCATTTATTTATTGTGACGACTAAGAATATTCTAGGCATATTTAATCTCGTTCATAGAAAACTTATTAAGAACTAAAAACCCCTAATATAAAAAGTTTGTGGTAATCCGTATGTAGTAATATGAAACGTTTCATTGTATTAAGTTGATAAATGGAACGTGGCAATTACACATCCTTACAGTGATTTAATGTGATCAGGTAAATGTTAAAAAGTAAACATGTTAACGGATGATTTTGGAGGCCGACTAAGAATATGCCAACATCTTCAATGCATAGCCATCAGATTAGAGTTTAAGGTTAAATAAGGTTAAAAGATCATTAATTGTGTCCATTGTCAATAGGTGTAAGCCTTTCACCATAATTAAATGTGCCCATTAGGTGTACACCTTTCTGCATAACAAAACCATTTTGAATAAGTCATACGACGAGGTGGGACGGAATTAATGTTTATGAGAACCTGAATCGGCGTTTTGCGTGAAACATTCCAACTTCATAAGCATTGAATATCTGTGGCAGTGCCGAAAAAATCGCATTTAGAATGATATATTCTTTCCAATTCCTCGCGGAGCATAAGAAATATTGTAGTGCACTCCCTGCATAGGCCATATATTATTAATGATTATTCGATAACGTGAACTTACAGTTTATTAGTTCACAATTATTCTATCCCTACAGGACATTCTTTGTCGAGCAGATACATAACAAAATGGATTCGAGCTTTTAGTTTTTTATTTTCACTAATCGAAACCCTGATCGTGGTACGCCATTCAAACCTCGCAGAAATATGACGACAGCTATGACGTTCATAACTGGCTCTTTCTTGTCTCGGTGGAGTTTGTCGTGCACTGAGTATATTTATATTAAGCGCTCCTCCTCATTGGAGGCCTGCCGGCTACCCATGATTTGATGCCCTAGTTTATGCATCTACATAGTATTTGCACGAATCTGCACGATCTTTCTTTCCAGGCTTGCAATCTGCACGCTTTTGGCAATAATTTATAGAGCCTACTACAAGATCGTAGAAGAATCTATAGCTTTTGGAAAATATAATGGTTTCATCAGTTTAATAACACTGTAAGACAGTGCCGGCTATGAAGTATTGGACCGTCAATGTCCAATGATTGCCTACGTGCAATGCTTGAAAAGTATCCGCAACATTGTACAACAATATTATCAGATTGTCTTTGTTCTAATGCGTGAGTCTAAATGTGTTCACTAATTGATATGTGTATCTTCTTCCCCATATGTTAAATTCACGGTGATTCTACTTCAATATTTCTGTACTTGTGCTGTGCTAGTCTCAGGATAGTATCCCACCTCGTCAGTTTCTTGTTTTTTATTTTCATGATTTTTATTTTTGGTCGCTTTTCAGTATAGTTTCTGTTTTTTTTATTTATTTAATAAGTATTAAGGTCACCATAGTTAAAAGGCTAGGATAGTTTTGGGCAACGACGAGCTAACAAGATGCAACTATTTCCTTAGTATTGTTCCAATGGAAAAAGGTAAGGCACACCGAAGTTCAACACGATGACTAGAATAACATTCAAAGGCATGTTGTAGGGCTGAAATATCCAACCTACCGCAGCAGCTGTTCAACTCGGTGGACTATGCCTTACTTCTTAGTTTAGTTTATTACTTAACAATTATGTGTGTTTCTTATACTTAAACAATTCAACAAGTAAAGAACATCCAAAATGCAAGTGGACGGTCAAACCGGCCTAATACTCAAGGGAGCTTCCACTCAGATTACACAAAGAACCGGTGAGAAAACACAAAAGACTCGGTGAGTCACCGACTACCTAACAAAACTCGTCCCCTTCATGCTTCATCTTTGAAGTGCATGCTCCCTTTTCCTCAGAACATGCGACCTAGGATTACCAATTCCTTGACAAAATTCAGATCCCTTCTTTCTCTCCATGGCTTCTTGGATGCACCTGGTTTGGTCTCTTCCTTGGCTATAATTAGGCTCCCATCTCTCCCAACCGGTGCGTCTCTTTTCCTTGGAGTGGAAGAAACCTTTCACAACTTGTCAACATAAATTTGAGTCGAATTTTGCCTAAGGGGCATGCCTCCCTTGGGAGAATCGTTCCACTCACCCAAGCACACCCTCTTTCACCGAGTAGACTCTTCACTTTAGTTCGGGTTCCCAAGTCGTGCATTGACAGATCGTTTCACCTAGTGCATGGATAAGCATCCGTCGCACGTCTCCTTGGTCTTCTCCCCTTGGCCCACTAGGTTCCCAAGGTGACCGAGCTTGCCCAATTTTGAGTTTTTCTTCCATCCGATTGTACCAACGTTTTGCATGCCGAAGTGCCCAACCGACGTCCTTCATTTTGGTGGAGATCACATTTCCTTCATTGGAGCGTACACCCTTTTCCCATGTTTTGTCAAGACTTCATCTTAACTTCTACCGTAAGCATCCTTGGTAGAAGTCATTCCTTGGAACGACATGCGGACAAGGAACTCGAACTTCCCCATATATTAAGAGTCTTGGAACCTTCGTTCGAACCGAGCACTCTTCTTTCCAGAATCCTTCATTTTGGTCTCCGTTGAAGGAGGGCACTCTAGAGATGAACTCCCCAAGCCTTACATCCTCACCCACTCCAAGTCGTTGCCATCCCGACAACACCTCCAAAATATGTGATCTCCAGCTCTGCCCAAACTCGTGTGTCCATCCCAGTTGCTGTTGGAAACCCCAAGTTTTGTGTTGAAATGGAAATCCCAAATTTTTGTCAACTGGAAACGCCAAGTTTCTATCGAGTGGAAACCCCATGTTTCCATGGGATGGAAGGTCCAAGTTTCCCTTTGTCATATCAGTCTGTTTCATGCATATTCTTTTCTCAAAGTCAGTTCGACCTCTTCGCTTGTAGAACGAATGTCCTACACCTAGTTTCATTGCATAGACCTATACACCAAACTGTAATCCATGACCGAACACCATGTTTCACATTGATCTGGACAAAGCTGCAACTCTGTCCTCAATTATCCATTTCATTGCTTCCTGCTGTCATGACTGCAAAATTTCCTAAGCGTTGAAGTCTTCATGACTTTCACTGCCTCCATACTCTAACTCAAGTCAATGCTTCAACACATAGCTATAGCTCTCGCTTCTTAGACTAATCAAGTGATCAATATGACTGTCATCTCCAATCTGTGAGTATGCACATTCCCACTTCCCCAAATTCGTTTAATTCCACAACTTTTGTCCCTATGTCCAAATCCTCAAGCTTAAGGAAAATTTCTTCTCCTTTTCCCAAAATATGCTAAGCCTTCAACTCAACTCCACAACTACTTCCAAACTACCTAATTGTTGTCTACGCTCACTTGTGTTGCCTATCATTCTTCACATCCCAACAACCACTTCCTTCATTCTTAAACTTCTATAGCAACACCTTTTCACCAAGGTGCCAAGGTTGCAATGCATACTTCATTAGCGACACGATCATCCTCAAACTGATCAATAGACTAAGTATTCTCGGAATCCACCACCAAGACTCGAGGACAACGATGTGTCTAATCTATGTTTCATGTGAAAATACCTCAGGACGAGTCTAACTTCACTTGGTTGTAATCCTAACTTCTCAAGTCGTTTTGCATCAAGCTGAAAGTCATAGATCCCCATTGCTCATCTACAATAGTTTACGATTATTGTGGGGTCTTAGTATTCTCTTCCCAGTTCATGTACATCCTTCAGGTCTAGCTGAGTGAGTTCCTTTGTTCCCTCCTTCATCTCAACACTTAGAGATTTTGGTGCAAGTGAGTCATCTAACCAATCCTCCTCAATTTCATCAAAAACTTGTTGGAAGCATGGTGATTATGGTTGTGTCTCTTTTGTGATGACTTCCACAAGTATTGTAATGGACGACTTCAACTCTCCCTCCTTAACTTGCTTCTGGTCATGTAGGATCTGCAATCGGTCTACCTTATCCAAGACATACTTTTTTTATATCTCTAATGCTATCAACCTTCATTTTCTTTGTTTATCTTCATTCATGACACTGAAATAAACTATGGTTGGAGTCACCTCTTCTTGTTGAACCATGTTACAAGGTCTATCCACACTTCCATAGACTCCCTCAACCAATCTGATTGTAGTACTCATAGACTTCCATCCAAGCTTGTTCTTAGTCATCATGGGCACACTTGGAATTTTGTCTTCGTCCAAGAACACTAAGAAACCCTCATGTGGCACAGGAATTGCCTTGGTATACTTCAGAAAATCCTTCCCCAAGATCATTGCATGATCATCTAACAAAACCACCATCAAATCTGAAGTGTCAAACCAACTCTCGACTCTCAATGGTGTAGAACAAGTCACCCCTACCACCATCTTCACCGATGTGTTGACACCTTAAATGCAACCAAACTTCCATCATAATTACAATGGAGCGATGTAGTAGTCTATTCATTCTGAGTCTCTCTCATTTCAACAAAGGATACCACCTTCACCCCACTCATTGTTGCATCCACAAAAAAAATTATGACTTCTTTGTCATGCGAGCATTGTCCCTGATCCCTTGCCTTGAACGCATCTTGACGCTTTGTCAACTCCTCTAAGCCTTCCACCATTGGATTTGACAGTTCTAGTTGCAGTCAAATTACTTCCTCCAAGGTTGTGAGCTCCTTCCTTGCATGATGCACTTGGTTTTTGTCCATTCATTCCAACTATTCCTTCAATGGGAAATTCACTAAGAAATGGTCAAGTTTTCACAAGAAACAAAAAATTGTCTTACCTATGCCGTCAACTAATTCGACTTGCCTCCTTTTCATGAATTCACTGATGTCTTGGGCGTCCTCCTTCATGAGTGACTCCACCCTTGTTGAGTTCAAAAGACTTCGAAATAATGGAATAAGCGCCAGTTGTAAGCACCAGTTATAAGCTTCAGTTGTGAGAGTCAGTTGTAGGCATGTTAAGAGTCAGTTCATAGTTGAGAGTCTAGTTGTCTTTGGTTTGCATGTAACCGACTCGGTAGAGTCTTTTCCTATATAAAGATGTAATTTGTCTTCATTGAATAATAGAGAAGTGAGTGTAGCCTCACCGTGTGGTTGTTTGGCATATTTTATCTTGGTATCAGAGCCATGGGAGTGAGGTGCGAAAATTCTAGAGGTTCATAGGTCCCTCCTCTGGTGGGGTGCGGAGGCATATTACTCACACTTTCGCGCATGCTCGGAACCAAAACTTTTCGCACGTTGTTGTGCATTTAAGTGCGAACTTCCTTCACGATTTTTGCAACCAAGATAATGTGACAGTGCGGAAATCTTTAGCAATTCCCGCAAACGGAGTACTCGAGAGGTGCGGACATCCCGCAGTCGGAATACATGTGAGGTGCAAAAACGTTCTTGTTTACACATGCCTAAAGTTTGAAGGAAATATATTTTTTTTGCATGCGTGGAGGTTTTATTGATAATCGTGAAAGTTTGGAGGCAAAGCGTGAGCAAATCGCGTCCCACCAATTTTTTCTTTGTGCAAAGCTGTGTGAGAAAGGTGCATGAAGAAACTTTGTTGCGTGAGGATTGGAGCATGCATAATCACAACATGCGTGAGTTTCTTGGCATGCATGGTTTTTTGAGGATTGCGTGAGTTTTGAAAAAGAGTGCCACGACTTGTGAAGTGCATGCAAATGAGAAAGGGGATATATATTTTAGAATCGTGAAAGTTTTTTTTCAAAAAGTGGATTCTTTGTAAGGTTTAAATTTTTTCTTTGTATAAGGTATAAGTATTTTTTTGGTAGATATCTTTTATATAAAAAGGTGAAGAGGGAGTTATAAGTTTATGCATGTGTATTTCAAGTGGATGCATGTGCAATTTATATATTATTTTTATATAATAAAGTGGTGTTAAGGGTTTTTAAGGTTTTCTCTTAAGAAATATGAGAATCGAGATTGAGATGGATCGGTGGTATCCGAAGGCGGAGTGACGGACTACTCAGCACAAGAGAAAACTCGATAGAAAGTTGCATATCCTTGGTGATTTACTTGCAGAGACTAAATTGCAGTGATGGCGAATCCTCTAGCAGAGACCTACCTCAATGAAGCCAACAAGCTAGATGGCTCGAATTTCATTAACTGGAAATTCAAGATGCAGATGCTCATGGAGGGCTATGGTGTCTGGAACATTGTGAAGGGAACAAAACTGAAACCTGATGCAGTTGCCGGTGTGACAGCAGCACAAATTCAAGACTGGGAGAAGTGCGAAAACAAAGCAAATGTATTGTTGCGCATGTCAGTTAAAGATAGCATAATTCCACATATTAGAGAAGCTACAACTTTTGCTGCAACATGGACAGCTCTTAAAGCATTGTATGAAACTAGCAACACAAATCGCATTTTGTTCCTGAAAACTAAATTGCTAGGCATTAAGATGGATGGAAGTGAATCTGTTAGTTCGTTTTTGGGTCGCATTAAAGAGGTGAAAGACAAGCTAGTAAATATAGGGGAAACTGTTTCCAACATTGATCTAGTGACTATTACCTTAAATGGCATGCTAGAAGATTATCATATGTTCATAAAAGGTCTCACAACAAGGGAGAAACCTCCTACATTTGAAGAACTAACAGGAATTTTGCTGCAAGAGGAAGAGAGGCGCGGGAATCTGAAGCCTCAGAGTAAATATTTGGAACTATGGTCAAATAATAGATCTGCGAGAGGGAGATTAGGAGTAAGAGACAGAGGACGCAGTTCATGGAAGAGAGGCGGTTCATGGCAGAGAGGCAGTTCATCGCAGAGAAGACAATCTCCTAATCAAGGTATGCAATCTGATAGGAATGAGTCAAAGGGTTGTTTTTATTGTGGTCGACCTGGACATATGGTTAAAGACTGTTATAAGAAGAAAAGTGATGAGGCTAGGAATAAAGCTAGAACACATTCAGGTCATTATGCAGAAAAATCTTCAAATCAAGTTCTCAGATTATTTATTGCTAGTGATGATACTGATGAACCCCCGAATTTTGACTCATGGGATCTTAGGTTGTTTGTGTCTAACATTGCTTTATCTACTAAAACGGATGATTCTGATGCCTGGTTTGTGGATTCTAGAGCATCAGTACATATGACTTGTAATAAAAATTGGTATGCTAATTTTAAAGAAACACAGAATGGTACCAACATATATCTTGGAGATGACCGCACTCATCAGATCAAGGGATATGGAGACATTCCTGTGACATTGCCGAATGGTACTGCTCATCACATTCACAATGTGATGTATGTGCCAGGAATAAAGAAAAAAATGATATATGTGTCCACGATTACAGATCAGAACATGAAGGTTGAATTCTTCAAGAATTATTGCATAGTGAAGGATCTGCTGGACCACTTCCAAAGTGTTGCAACGGGAGTCAGAGAAGGAGGTCTATAAAAACTTGATGTTACCAACAAAGCACATCATGCACTGACTTCTGCCACTATGCCAACAGAGATTATTTGGAATCAAAGGCATGGACACATCAATCATCCTGATTTATTGTTATTACAGAAAAAGAATATGGTTGAAGGAATTCCCATGTTAAAGAATGAGAAGGTTGCTTGTAATGGATGTGCATTAGGAAATATGCACATAGATGAATTCCCCTCTAAACTTGATAAGAAAAATAGAGATGTGTTAGATCTTGTGCATACTGATGTTTGTGGGCCTATGCAGACTAGGTCTTTAGGAGGTGCATTTTACTTTCTGTTATTTATTGATGATTGCACGAGATACACATGGTTTTACTTCCTTAGACAAAAAAGTGATGTTTTCGAGTACTTTAAGGAATTCGGGACCATGGTGGAAAAACAGATAGGAAAATCCATCAAAATCCTCCGTTCAGATCAAGGGGGAGAGTATAAATCAGGGGACTTCAACAAATATTGAAAAGATAATGGAATAGTATAGCAGTTTACAGTACCTCACACTCCACAGCAAAATGGAGTCATTGAAAGGAAAAACAAAACTCTGGTAGAGTGTGCACGCAGTATGATAAAAGGTAAGAATCTCTCAAATGCATTTTGGGTTGAAGCCATAAATACTACAGTTTATTTAAAGAATATAAGTCCAACAAGGTGTCTTGATAATGTTACTCCTTTCGAAGCCTTGTATGGTTCCAAACCTGCGGTTTATAAATTGAAAGTATTTGGGTGTAAGGATTTTGCTCATATTCCAAAGGAGAATAGGAGGAAATTGGATGCTAAAGCCATTAAATGTATTTTCATTGGGTATTGTTCTGAATTTAAAGCATACAATTGTTTGATCCTGCTACTCACAAAGTATTTTCAAGTAAAGATGTACTTTTCCATGAGCAGGAAGCAGGAAATCATGATGACAATAGTCATGAGGAATGGAAGAGACTTCTTGATGAAGGAGTTAAAGAAGAGCAGCAACAGTAGCAGCCCATACGGCAGTATCCATCCCCACAACGACAGCAGCAGAAACAGCAGCAAGAAGGACTCAGTGATATGGACAATTCAAGTAGTCACAGTTCACCTAGAGGTGAAGACATATCTTCACAAAGTGGGGAGGAAGATAATCAGTTGAGAAGATCTTCAAGACAAATTCTGCTTTTTGAGAGGTATGAGTAGCATTTCAAATTTCATAGAACCCATGAGTTTTGATGAAGCTAATGAACATGATGAATGGCGAAATGCAATGGAGGAAGAATATGAATCTATAATGAAAAACAATACTTGGGAATTGACTAAATTGCCTAAACACAAGAAGCCCATTGGATGCAAATGGATATACAAAACCAAGTTTAAATCAGATGGTACTATAGATAATTATAAGGCTAGATTGGTGGCAAAGGGGTATTCACAAATAGAAGGTATTGATTATGCTGAAACATTTGCACCAGTAGCTAAATTGAATACTATCAGAATGTTAATTGCTTTAGCTATAAAGTACCATTGGAAGCTACATCAGTTAGATGTTAAATATTCATTTTTGAATGGTGAATTAAAAGAAGAGGTTTACCTTACTCAACCTGAAGGGTTTGTTGAAAAGGGGCAAGAACACTTAGTGTGTAATTTAAAGAAAGCATTGTATGGACTAAAACAGGCACCTAGGTCATGGTATGAAAAGATAGACTCTTTCTTTCTTCAACAGGGTTTTATGAGAAGAAAAAGTGATCCAAATATGTATACCAAATTTGATGAATAGGGGTATATAGTATTGATTTCATTATATGTTGATGATTTAATAATTACAGGAAATGCAGAGAAGTTAATTGATGAAATCAAGGAGCAGTTATCAAAGGTATTTGAAATGAAAGATCTTGG
>JASDQU010414433.1:0-10367 GCA_032191745.1 Picea mariana
CCTAACCCGCACATAGGTAGATCAATGTATTCATATGTAATAAAGGTCAATATTAATAAGACCTTTCAATAAAATAGAATAAGGCAGATGTAAGAAGACCTAATAGAAGCTTCCGCTTCTAGAAGGATCTTCCTCTAGATGCTTCTCTTAATAGACATATTTAGCATAAATAAGCATCGAGGGTATGAAAAACTCTAGCTTGGATATTATTGTAACAGAGCGCTGCTCGACTGGAGGTTGCCCCCTCGAAGAGGCCTGTGAACATTGCTATCTGATTCAAAGTGCTATTTCTGTTGCTATTTCGTATATCATTTCTGTGTATTGTGAAGATTATGCTGGATATTTTACTGTTATTCTGTCATTTCTAGCATTTCATTTCTGTTCTGCATATTTTATATATCTGGTATCTTGCAGTTTCACCACAAGAGTAAACTCATTGATACTTGTTATCATTTCATTCACGAACTTGTCAATGATGGTAACATTATGCTACAATTTTTTGGTTCGCAAGAACAATTACAGATATCTTCACCAAGCCTTTGAGAAGACATACTTTTGAATTTCAGAGACAACACTTAGGCATTGTTTGTGTTGATTTTTGTAATGGTCGAAATTAAGAGGGAGTGTTAAATGGAGTAACTTCTCCCTTAGCTGACTAGGTTGATAGTAGATGGTTTATAGGCATCATAAATTCACTTAGATGAGATTGGTGGATATACATTTATTACGTAGGTGAAGGATGGAGTGTTCTAGAGAAATATCTAATTCTATGTATTTGCATTTTTTATTTTTTCTTTTGAATATGGAGAAGAGATGAAAAACTCCATTGCGATGTGTGTGTTTTCTTTGTTTTACATAAGATTTCCTCTGCTTGAACTTAAACAACTTTAAAGAAATTTTGGATCCAACAACCCATATCAAACATACTTTAACCATAACATAGGTGAACTTTAAAGTAATTTTAAATCCGATAGTCCACACCAAACATACATAGAATTGAATACTATACAACAAGATGCTTATATTTGACCTAGAAATTTAATACTATAGAACAAGATGCCTATGATTGAACTAGAAAGAAATAAGCACTGAGTTGTAAGGCATCAAATGTTCTACATGATTGGATGTCGACCGTTGGATCCAACTACACACACCCTGCCTGCAGCAGGGTGCTTATGGTTCGCCATATTTTAAAATGGATTTTTGAACCATAGTGTAGGTTACCCTCTGTAACACAAAGTAGGTCCATAGTTAATGTAATTATAGAAGCATTGCTGTCATCCAAAAATACCATGTATAGATTGCCGTGATTGTAGGTCCACAATGAAGGTAATTATAGAATCACAACTTTCCTCCAAAAATACCATTTATAGATTTTCGTGATTGTCGGAGGAATCCTGAGGCTATGTTCCCTCCCCCGTCCTCTCACAGAAATTTCAAATTGCCTATGTACAAATTTGAAATTTCCTTGTTTTTGGTTTCCAACAATGGAGAATTTAGCTACTTGAAGAGAATTTCACAGAATATATTGAGGAGACCACATATGAGTACACAAACACATCTCATCGCATAAGTAAGGGTAAGTCGATAATTCCTTCATTCCAAACTGATTCTACAGCTGACAAACAGTTACATTTAAGTGAATAATTAGTGTTGAAATTGTTGCAAATCCTTGGTATCAAGTAGGATTCATCCCGATAACATCAATGAACAATGCGTATGTATTATGATATTCATGAATTTCCATGGTTCCTTTCGGATGGGTGGAAGGAATCGTGGGATTTATAGTAACAACCTTTATTTCTTTTTATGCAAATTACCTTCTTATGCATCTCCACCGTCATATTAGATATCAAGACCTGGATGGTTACATTTACAATATGTACTTTGTGGCAATCTCTTGTGTTAGAATAATGTCAAAAATTCTTGAATGATTATCAACTTAGAATGTTGTTAGAGATTTATTCGCGGTTTTTTTTTACAAGAGTTTAATTTTAGCTCATCATAGATAAAAGATCCATAATTTGAGGATTATGTTCATGGTTTGTTGGTGAGCATTCCAACTATATATGTAATAGAGTTTTCCTCTTGAATGATATAGTGTGATGAGCATCTTTGCTAATAGTTTATGCAGCGTTATTCTATGTCGTTTTTAATTTGGTATGAGAGGCAAAAAGAACTCACAATCGCCTGTACGATTCCTACAATCCAGAGCCCAAAAGTTGCAGATCTGTGACTTCTGTTACAGTTTGTGGTGGTATTGACTCCATTCTTGTAGACATAGGTGAATGCATTTTACATACCTCTGAAGACACATACGCCTTTTCTCTGCTCGCAGCTTACGCAGGTTGTGGGGAATTTGTTTTTGTCGAGGTTGAAGTTATACTTGAGCACGATCCCATAGTTCCAACGAGTGGGATTAAAAAAAACAACTGCTTGACTAATAGATCCGCTGCTACATGTTGACGATCCTCTGTCTGTTGCTCACAACTGTCCTTCAATATTGATTTTCTTTAGTTTACATTGCTTCCTCGACTGTTTAATCAGTCGTTGTGCTCTAATTACGGGATATTCTTCTTATTTCATTCCAAGAATATTCGTCAAAGTGGAACGAGTTTGAGTTGTTTCTTAAAGGAGGATGATTGTTTTCTCTGTCAAGTGGAGTTGTTTTAATTGCAAGATACCCTGCGCAGGTTTGTTTGTAGCCGTAAAGAACATGGTCTCCTTGTCTTGGGAAGATAAATAGCATTAGCTTCTTGTTTGAAGGTCCATGAGGTGATGTACCCTAAAATTGCTGGAAAATCCCAACCTGCAAGTGATTTTCTTAAACAGACATTAATATTTGTGATATTTACTATGTTTCTAGAATTGCTTAATTTTGAAGTATGTCGAATCCTCTCATTGATTCTTATCTAAATGAATGCATCAAATTTAAGTTGAATATAATTTGCGGATGATTGTGAAAGGAGATGAGCCCAAGCCCACAACTGGTGCCTTGATTCCAGACTGGTAAAAGTCAGAAATGAAGGCGAAAGTGTTGCTGCGAATGTCTATAAAAGACAACATAATTCATCGTATAAGAGACAGTAAGACTTCCAAAGAAACGTCGGACATTCTCAAAGGTTTGTATGAAACCTCTAATGCAAACTAGATCTTACTTCTAAAAACTAAGATTTTATCTATCAAAATGGAAGCCAATGAAATCATAAGTAATTTTGTATCCCAAATTAAAGATTTAAGTGATAAGTTGGTTGATATTGGTGAAAAGCTTTCCACTTGTGATTTAGTAACTGTCACTTTGAAAGGTTTAGTGCAATATTATAAAGTCTTTATTTCAGCAGTCTCTGCTAGACCAACACCCCCTACTTTTGATGAATTGGATGGAATGTTTCTTCAAGAGAAAGAGAGAATGAAGAATTATGATCTGGACTCAAGTGGCTCAGATTTGGAATTGATTGCAAGAGGTAAAAGATCATATAGAGGTAAACTATGGGACAAGCACAAAGGAAAGTTTCAAGCAAAGAAGAAATGTATGGCACATCTTGATTCTTATGTTAAGAGAAATATTGAATGTGAATATTGTCGAAAACATGAACATCTTGCTAAAGATTGTTATAGAAGAAAGAATCTTGAGTCCAATCATAGATAAAAAGGCATAATGGAAATTTTGTGCATAAAGACACTTCAATCAATGATGGATTTAAAAATCTTAAGTTGCTTATTTCTGAAGCTGCATTTTCTACTGAAACTGATGATGATAATGCATGGTTCACAGATTTTGGTGCATCAATCCATATGTTTTGTCATAAAGAATGGTATGATGAATATTATGAGAACATTGATGGCACATAGATTTATTTAGGACATAACAAATAACATAAAGTTCATGGCCATGGAGTAATAAGTGTGAACTTACCTAATGGACAATTGAGACAGATTCATGATGTGATGTATGTTTCTAGTATTAAAAATAATTTAATATTTGTTTCAATGATCATTGATAATAATTTAAAAGTGGAATTTGGTAAGTTGAGGTGTGTTGTAAAAGATGTCGAGGATCACTACAAGATTATTTCCACAGCTACCAGAGTTGGTGGATTATATAAGTTGGATGTGACAATGAACCATCATGTTGCATTGCCATTCACAACAATTTCAACATAAGAGTTGTGGAATGACATGCATGGGCATCTCAATTACAATGATTTGATGTTATTGCAAAGAAAAATAATGGTAGAAGGTCTTCTTGTAATGAAGAATGATCATTTCCAATGTGAAGCATGTGCACTTGGTAATCAACATAGAGAGGAGTTTCCCATACATACAGAGAAAACACAAACTGATATACTTGAATTAATTCATATTGATGTATGCAGACCTATGCAAACTAGGTCACTTGGTGGCACTTCATACTTTCTTATTTTTGTTGATGATAAATGTATATATATATACTTGGGTCTATTTCATAACAAGAGAAAGTGTTGTATTTGAGTAATTTAAAGAATTAGAACTATGGATGAAAAACATACAGGAAAATGTATTAAAATTCTCATATCTAATCAGGGTGGTCAATATACATCAGAAACATTTAAAATTTATTGTAAATTTAATGGGATCCAACAACAATTTACAACACCTCATACACTTCAACAAAATGGTGTTGTTGAGACAAGGAACAAAACACTGGTGGAGTGTGCTCAGAGTATGCTTCAAGATAAAAACATTTCTAATGGTTTTTGGGTAGAATCCATTAATATTGTTGTTTATTTAAAGAATCGAATTCCAACTAAGAAATTAGATTTTCAAAGTCCTTTTGAGATTTTTTATGGTTATAAACATGATCTTAGTCACTTAAGAGTGTTTGGATTTAGCTACTGAAAGACTACTAGTTGAAGAGAATTTCACAAAATATATTGAGGAGACCACATATGACTCCATGAACACATCTAATTGCATAAGTCAGGGTAAGTCGATAGTTCTTTCATTCCAAACTGATTCTACAGCTGACAAACACTTACATGTAAGTGAATAACTAGTGTTGAAATTATTGCAAATCCTTGGTATCAAGTAGGATTCATCCTGATAACATCAATGAACAATGCATATGTATTAGGATATTCATGAATTTTTATGGTTCCTTTGGGATGGGTGGAAGGAATCGTGGGATTTATAGTAACAACCTTTATTTATTTTTATGCAAATTACCTTCTTGCGAATCTCCACCATCATATTGGATACCGAGACCTGGATGGTTGCATTTACGATATGTACTTTGTGGCAACCTCTTGTGTTAGAATAATGTCGAAAATTCTCGAATGATTATCAATTTAGAATGTTGTTAGATCTTTATTTGTGGGTTTTTTTACGAGAGTTTAATTTTAGCTCGTCATAGATTCTAGATGCATAATTTGAGAATTATGTTCTTGGTTTGTTGGTGAGCATTCCAACTATATATGTAATAGATTTTTCCTCTTGAATGATAAAGTGTGATGAGCATATTTTCTCATAGTTTATGCAGCGTTATTCTATGTTGTTTTGAATTTGGTATGAGAGCCAGAAAGAACTCACAATCGCCTGTACAATTCTTACAATCCAGAGCCCAAAAGCTGCAGATCTGTGATTTTTGTTACAGTTTGTGGTGGTATTGACTCCATTCCTGTAGACATAGGTCAATGCATTTTACATACCTCTGAAGCCACATATGACTTTTCTGTTCTCATAGCTTACACAGGCTGTGGGGAAATTGTTTTTGTCGAGGTTGAAGTTATACTTGAGCATGATCCCATAGTTCCAACGAGTGGGATTAAAAAAAAGCAACTACTTGACTAATAGATCCGATGCTGCATGTTGACAATCCTCTACCCGTTTCTCATGACTGTCCTTCAATATTGATTTTCTTTAGTTTACATTGCTTCCTCGACTGTTTAATCAACCGTTGTGCTCCAATTACGAGATCTTCTTCTTATTTCATTCCAAAAATATCCGTCAAAGTGGAATGGATTTGATTTATTTCTTAAAGGAGGACTATTGTTTTCTCTGTCAAGTGGAGTTGTTTTAATTCCAAGATACCCTGTGTAGGTCTGTTTGCAGCCGTCAAGAACATAATCTCCTTGTCTTGGGAAGCTAAATATCATTAGCTTCTTGTTTGAAGGTCCATGAGGAGTTGTACCCTAAAATTGCTGGAAAATCCCAACCTGCAAGTGATTTTCTTAAGAAGACATTAATATTTGAGGTATTAACTATGTTTCTAGAATTTCTTAATTCTAAAGTATGTCAAATCCTCTCACTGATTCTTATCTAAATGAATCCACCAAACTTGATGACGAAAATTATGTTAAATGGAAATTTAAGTTGATAAAAATGCTTGAAGCATATAATCTGTGGACGATTGTGAAAGGAGATGATCCCAAGTCCACAACCGGTGCCCTGATTACACACTGGGAAAAGCGATAAATGAAGGCAAAAGTGTTGCTGCGAATGTCTGTAAAAGACAACATAATTCCTCATATAAGAGACAATAAGAATTCCAAAGAAATGTGGGACATTCTCAAAGGTTTGTATGAAACCTCTAATTCAAACCATATCTTATTTAAAAAAAACTAATATTTTATCTATCAAAATGAAAGCCAATGAAAGAATAACTAATTTTGTATCCTGAATTAAAGATTTAAGTGATAAGTTGGTTGATATTGGTGAAAAGGTTTCTAGTTGTGATTTAGTAACTGTCACTTTGAAAGGTTTAGTGCAATATTATAAAGTCTTTATTTCAACACTCTTTGCTAGACCAACACCCCCTACTTTTGATGAATTTGCTGGAATTATTCTTCAAGACGAAGAGAGAATGAAGAATTATGATCTAGACTCAAGTGGCTCAGATTCGGAATTGATTGCAAGAGGTAGAAGATCATATAGAGGTAAACTGTGGGACAATCACAAAGGAAAGTTTCAAGCAAAGAAAAAAGGTATGGCATATCCTGATTCTTATGTTAAGAGAAATACTCAATATGAATATTGTGGAAAACCTAAACATCTTTCTAAACATTGTTATAGAAGAAATAATCTTAAGTCCAATCAAAGATTAAAAGGCATAATGGAAATTTTGTGCATAACGACACTTCAGTCAATGATGGATTTAAAAATCTTAAGTTGTTTATTTCTGAAGTTGCATTGTCTTGTGAAACTGATGTTGATAATGCATGGTTCACATATTCAAGTGCATCAACCCATATGTCATGTCATAAATAATGGTATGATAAATATTATGAGAACATTGATGGCACGTACATTTATTTAGGAGATAACAAATCATATAAAGTTCAGGGCCATGGAGTAATAAGTGTAAAATTACCTAATGGGCAATTGAGACAGATTCATGATGTGATGTATGTTTCTAGTATTAAAAAGAATTTAATATTTGTTTCAACGATCACTGATAATAATTTAAAAGTGGAATTTGGCAAGTTGAGGTGTGTTGTAAAAGATGTCAAGGATCACTACAAGATTGGTTCCACAACTACCAGAGTTGGTGGATTATATAAGTTGGATGTGACAATGAACCATCATGTTGCATTGGCATCCAAAACAATTTCAACATAAGAGTTATGGAACCACTTGTATGGACACCTCAATTACAATGATTTGATGTTATTGCAAAGAAAAATAATGGTAGAAGGCGTTCCTGTAATGAAGAATGATCATTTCCAATGTGAAGCATGTGCACTTGGTAATCAACTAGAGAGGAGTTTGCCATACATACAGAGAAAAGACAAACTGATATACTTGAATTAATTCATATTGATTTATGCAGACTTATGCAATCTAGGTCACTTGGTGGTGCTTCATACTTTCTTGTTTTTGTTGATGATAGATCTAGATATACTCGGGTCTATTTCATAAGGAGAAAAAGCGTTGTATTTGAGTATTTTAAAGAATTAGAACAATGGATGAAAAACAGTCAGGAAAATGTATTAAAATTCTCAGATCTGATCAGGGTGGTCAATATACATCAAAAGCATTTAAAATTTATTGTAAATTTAATGGGATCCAACAACAATTTACAATACCTCATACACCTCAAAAAAATGGTGTTGTTGAGACAAGGAACAAAACACTGGTGGAGTGTGCTCAGAGTATGCTTCAAGGTAAAAACATTTATAATGGTTTTTGGGTAGAAGCCATTAATACTATTGTCTATTTAAATAATTGAATTCCAACTAAGAAATTAGATTTTCAAACTCCTTTTGAGATTTTTCATGGTTATAAACCCGATGTTAGTCATTTAAGAGTGTTTGGATACACTGTGTTTATACATATTCCTAAGGATGAGAGAAGAAAATGTGATGCAAAATCAATCAAGTGTGCTTTTATTGGGTATCGTACTCATAAAAAACCATACAAATTGTTTCATCCCAGTTCACATAAATTGTTTGCAAGTAGAGATGTGGTATTTCATGAGAATGCAAATAGAGGTGATACAATGAATGATGTTGATGCTTGGCATATTTCTAATGAGAATAATAATCATATCAAGATAGATGCAATGGTTAAACATGAACAAGAATAGGTACATGTTCAAGAACGGAATGAAAGAAGTATGTACACTTCAAGTAGTCATGATAAATCAAGTGGAGAAGAGTCACCACAGAGAAGGAGAAGAGATGAAAGAAGTGAAGGACCAAGGATGTCATCATGACAAACTCAACGACCTATAAGATTTAAAGATTATGCATTGATGTCATATGAAATGAATGTTGTAGAACCTGTAAACTATGACCAAGCTAAATAACATGAAGAGTGGAGAAATGCTATGAATGAAGAATCTGACTATCCTATGAAAAATCACACATGCGAATTAGTAGAAATGCCTCAAAACAAAGTCCCTATTGGAAGAAAATGGTTGTACAAAACTAAATTTAAAAAGTAGATGGTAGCATTGATAAATATAAGGCAAGATTAGTTGAAAAATGATATTCACAAAAGGAAGGAATTGATTACGATGATACTTTTTCACCAATAGCTAAATTGAATACAATTAGAGTATTGATTCCCTTAGTTACAACACATAAATGGAAAATGCCTTAGTTAGATGCCAAATCTTCTTTCCTGAATGGTGATTTAAAGGAAGAGGTTTATTTGGTTCAGCTTGAAGGGTTTTTCAAGCAAGGAAAGGAGCATATAGTCTGCAGGTTAATGAAAGCCTTATATGGTTTGGAACATGCACTGCGATCATCGTATGTAAATATTGATTAATTCTTTTATCAGAAAGGCTTTGTGAAAAGAAAGAGTGATCCTAACCTGTATATTAAGAAATATGAATATGTAAATGTTGTGTTATTATCTTTATAAGTGGATGATCTCATTATTACAGGTCGTGCACACAAGTTAATTGATGAGATTAAAAGTCAATTGTCTCAAGAATTTGAAATGAAAGACCTCGGTGGATTTCATTACTGTTTAGGACTTGAAGTCTTGAGGGAGCCTGGTAAGACAATGATGACACCAAGCAAATACAAAAAATAAATTCTTAAAAAGTTCCATATAAGTGAATGCAAAGCAATGTCAACTCTCTTAGAACAAAATGCAAAGTTATACAATGATGATGGAACTAAAGAGGAAAATGATACAATATATCATCATTTTGTGGGAAGTTTGAACTACCTCACCACTACCAGACTAGACATTGCATACTCAGTCAACATCCTTAGTCAGTTCATGGCTAAGCCTTTTGAGAGCCACTGGAAAGCTGGAAAGAAAGTCCTTCGATACTTGAAAGGAACAATAAATTTTCGTATTATGTATACTGATGAATATGATGTTGAACTGACAGGTTTTTCTGATTCAGATTGGGCAGGAAATCCTGATGACAGAAGATCTACCTCAGGCTATGCATTTCATATAGGATCGAGGGTTGTGTCATGGAGTAGCAAGAAACAACCAACTGCTTCTTTGTCGTTAACATAATCTGAGTATAAAGCCTTGACCAGTGCTACCTGTGAAGTTGTCTGGTTGCAAAGAATTCTTGCAGATGTTGAAGACGAGGAAAATGGTCCAACATGCATCAATTTTGACAATCAAAGTGCTATCAAATTGACACATAATCCAATATATCATGCAAGATCAAAACACATCGAGCTACAATACCACTTCGTGAGAGAGAAGATTGAATCAAATGAAATTGGTTTGATATTTTGTAATACAAATGATAATGTGGCTGATATATTTATCAAACCTCTTATCATACTCAAGTTTGAAGTTTTTAGAAGCAAGTTAGGTGTTGTAGAAAATTCATTTCTCCACTAAAGGAGGATGTTAGAATAATGTCGAAACTTCTCTAATGATTATCAATTTAGAATTTAATTTTAGCTCGT
>JASDQU010414434.1:0-10367 GCA_032191745.1 Picea mariana
CCCCAGTGAACTTGGGCATATACTTCAAGTAATCTCCAGCAGGGAGAGGATTCATAGGATGGGGTAGGATTAAGGGAGCATATCTGGAAGCGACTATGGCATCCATTCTATTCAGAGGGGGATTAGCACCAGCCATAGGAATATTAGGTGGAGGAGATCTTGGAGGAGAAGGAGTTAGCGAAGGGCCAACTGGGAATGAGTCTTGAAGTGGAGTGGGAAACAAGAGGGTATTTAAGGAGAAGGCTAATGAGCTCAAGTCAGCAGGTGCTCCTATTTGCACAGGAGTAGTAACAGTAACAAGAGGAGGAGAAGTAAAGATAGGAGTGGGGAAATATTCTATAGTATTGGGTCTATGCCAAGGTACAGCTTCAGAGGAGAGGGGAGTGACAAGGATTTCTCCCTCCAATCCCAGACCAGGAGGGGAAAACTCAGCAGGAACACTCCCAAAATTCAGGAAACAGGAAACCTCAGAAAGAGGTCTATTAAGAAACTGAGGAGGAGAAAATGGGGTTTGTACAGAAGGAGATGGTGGATTACCTAGTTCGATAGTGGAAGCTTCTTCTTCAGGGGCCTTTCCTTTCCTAAGAACCACCTCTGGATCAGTTTCGGGTGTAGCTAGAGGCAGTTGTGGATGAGACCACGTGTGTCTACCTCTGAAAGCCACAATTAACACGGCAAGTTTTCCACAGTGGAGTCGTCACAATGGAGTCACCAGGTGCATAGTAGTAATCTTCAAAGGCTATGATACCTGATGCACCTTTAGAATTAGAGGCTCAATGTCGTTCAATCCCGGGAAAAATTTTCAACTTCGTCCCCGGCAACGACGCCAGAAATGTTAGTGTCAGAAGTCACTCCTGGATTGCTTGCAGGAGCAGAGCCCAATGCCCATCAGTTTTATGTCACGATTTGTTTAATGGGGTTATCAAATGGATAATGACTCAAGATGATATAGTTTTAACTCAGGAAACTGGGCGTGGCATGTAGAAAGCAAGGGAGGTCTTGATCCAACCTCCGTGAGTGAATGATTAAAGGGTGGTAGATGGAAGACTTATGAGAAGGGTGAACAAGACTGCCTCGGGCAACATGCCTTCGAAATCTTGAGGATGAAAAAACTCAGAAGCCAAGATCCTCTTGGTCTAGAGCTTCAAGGAGCTGAGGGTTGACTCAACTGGATCCTCCAATTCCAAGTCGTTCAGCGTTAAGAAAATCACAGGAACCGATTAGAAACAATGTAGTTGTTACAGTGATCCAACCTACATCATCCTATAACAACTACAACTCGACTGGATCCTCCAATTCCGAGCTGTTCTAATACAGTATACAAAGAGATGGAAAAGAAACTGACATCCATAAAGTAAGAAATCTCAAATGCCTTCTATATTAACCAGAGCGACCAGCGCTTCATTAAAACTTTACAATCGGGAGCTTTTCTCAACCATCGATGCTTGCAAAAATGAAAAAATTGAGTACATATACTTCAGCAGATTTGCCCAACAGAGGTGCACTCTCCCTCCCAGATGTGGCATTTCTTCAATCAATATTCGGGCGGAAGTCCTTCGTCAGAAGTCTCCTTAACTTCGCATGGCCTTTGTAGGGGAGGTAGCTGAAACATTAAAGGCCAAAATGGCGTGTGCAGACTTCTCTGTCTAATCAAGGACTTCGGCATGGATTCTTTGGAAAAATCAGTACATAGGACCCCTTCAAGTAGATCGCTTGCCAGACCATCCATACCTCACACTTAACGAATGAAAGGAGGTTTCAACCACCGGCTCTTGCCTTCATTTACTCTAGGTGAGAAAAAGTATTGAGATCGGATCCGATGGCACCTGGAGATCGTGATGATCCCCTCTGTAGATGAACTCGATGCCTTTGGCCTTCTTTACACAGCTCCTTTCTTTCCCCAAGTGACCACGGGCTATGACCATGTGCTTATTCCCAAGGCGCTTTCAGTGTTCACGAATGGGAAGGAGCTAATCCTTGCCTTTTGAAATCGCGATGAGCGAAACGCTGAGACGGCTCAATCTGGTGCCACGCATCCTTCAAATATGACGGTCCTAAACTCACCCGACATTGTTTTGGGCCCGAGGTCCTGGACGCTCTCATTACTTCGTGCATCGGGGATATGAGGGAGCTGCTCCTTGCACTTCGAAACCGCAATGGGAGAAAAGGTGGGGAGCCTAATCGCGCGCCAGGTGTCCATTTCAGATGGACAACCGAGACTACCCCTTGATACTATGGGCCCGAAATTAGGTGCTATAGGCACTTCGGGGTTCAGGGTTTTGAAATGTACAATGACATAAAACCTTCACCCTTTGAACTCGCGACTGCCGAAAAGCCGACGTGACTAGATCTCGTGCCACGCGTCCTTTGGATGGACGGCTGTTATTCTTCCCTACATACAATATGGGTGTGATCTATTTGCGCTAATCTCGGCGCAACTCTGCTATCCATGATTTCCCGTTGACCACCGATCTACTCTTATGAAAGGATCTGGGCCGTCGACAACATAATTTCGCCCGCTTACTTGCCAGGAAACCCGAAAAAATGAGATTTTCCCGTCTCGCACTCAGGCGCTTCTTGTGAAACTTGCAGACTTGATCGCTCTTGTGCTTCGAATGTTACTAACAGAATGCATGACCAGATCATTTTTCTAGGATAAAAAATCTATAAGATCTCAGTAACTTGGAAGACAACTTTCCATATGCACAATTATTTTCAGTACAGATAGATGATGAATATTTTGCTGAAATTATTGAGTTTTTGAGTACAAGATTTGCACCAAGAGAATTTACTACTGTGCAGAAGAAAAATTTGGTGGTCAGAGATGCAAATTATCCATTGATTGCAGGTTACTTATACAAACTTAGATTTGATATCATCTTAAGAATATGTGTGATGGAGCATGAAATACCCATTATTTTGGCAGAAGTGCATGAAGGGATTGCAGGGGGGAACTATGCAGGAAAAGCTACTGCGCAGAAGGTATTGCATGCAAGATTATGGTGGCCAACAGTTCATAAGGATTCAAAATAATACTATTAGAAATGTGATGTTTGTCAAAGATTTGGGAAGCCATCCAGGAGGGATGAGATGCCACTGAGACCACAGGTTACTTTACAAGTGTTCGATAAATGGGTAATATATTTTTTAGGTCCAATTAATACACCAAAAAAAAGATCAAGAGCCAAATATATTATTACAACGATGGAATACTTGACTAGATGGGCAAAGGAAACACTAGTAAAGGATTGCAACGTAGAGATTGCAACACACTTTTTATTTGAGAATGTAGTGAAAAGGTTTGGATGTCCAATAATATTGATGAGTGATCAGGGGAATCACTTCATCAATAGTACAATTGAGGCAATGCTTGAAATGTTTAAGATATACCACTAGAAGAGTACTCATTACCACCCTCAAGCTAACGGGACAGTGAAAGCCTTCAACAATATTTTGGAGAATGCCTTGACAAAGATTTGTAATGTAAACAAAGATGATTGAGATTTGAAGGTACTAGCAGTAACTTGGGGTTATAGAACTAACTAAAAGAAATTAACAAGACAAACACCCTTTATATTGGTGTATGGACAAGAGGAAGTACTTCCCTTAGACTATTTAATACCAAGTCTATACATTTAAGCAATTATAGACATGAGAGAAAGTGGTGCAACATAGGAAATATTATCTCAACTAATAGAATTAGAAGAAGACATAGTCATGGTAGGTTTCCATCAAGAGCTACAGAAAGAAAATGATAAAGCATGGGATGATAGACATATAATGAAGAAGAACTTTAATTAAGGATATTTGGTTCTACTCTATGACAATAAATATTTTCATCACCCAGGGAAACTCAGAATGAATTGGCTAGGGCCATATGAGATAAAGACAGTCATAGATGGAGGTGTTGTACAACTGCAAGACTTAGCATGAAAGGAAGTGTAAGGAATGGTGAATGGCATTCAACTGGAAATGTATAGGGACAATCAACCTAGTAACTCTCATTAGTTGCATTATAGTAAGTAGACTTGTACATATTATAAATAGTAGGATCTAAAAGAAGAAAAAGGAAGATAAAAACTGAAAAAATGAAGAAAAAACCAAAAAGAAGTAATTAGGAGGAATAAGTGAGAGAGAGATAATTTAGGAATGACCGCATGCAAAAAACAGAAATTGGTGCGACATAATTTGGAATACTACACGTAGGGAAATTAGACACCATGCAGATAACCGAAAAAAGAGAAAAACAAGACAAAACATTAATGATCAGGCTTATAAAAAGGGAAAAGCACAGGAAAGTTTGACACTTAGAGATTTTTGAGCAACAGAGAAATTAAGAGTGCGATAAAAGGGTGATTGAGCAAGAGGAAAAGTTATTTTATTGTGTGCAATGATAGTTAGATGGCACCCCCGAAGGTTGTCTCTCCTAGACCATTTGTACGAGTAACCTGATAGTCAGGAAGGAAGAAGGAAATAATGGAAGAACCAAAGAATTTTTTGGAGTTAGAGGCATTACAACATCAAAGACTGAATCTATCAGTCCCACCAGGATAGAGAAATAAATATCAACCAAATAACAGTTTCAAGCGGGTCAGAGTGTATAAAACCCTAATGGAAATGCAAACCCTAGTCTTGAAAACTCTGCAGAAGCGAAGGAAAAGGAAAAAAGAAGCAAACAGTCATAAAAGAGGTCAAGGGATAGCAAGAAATAGAGGGAGAAGAAGAATAAGAAGTTGAGGATGAAGCCACAAAATAAAACCTAGTTGTGGGTCGAAAGAGTAAATAACCAAGCGTAATATAAATCACTTTACCTCATCTCCCAGGTATTGTAGTTGCACTGGAAGATATGGTAGGAATGGTGTTGAAGATAAAATATGTGGATCACGATGTAATTGACATAGTGAATTTTCCTGAATTTGCAAATGAAGTTTACTTGTAAAACATGGGGGAGGTAGGACCCCTAGGGAAACCTATTGTGGATCACGCGTAGTGGATCACATGTCTCTATAACTCATGCATTATGAAGTTGTTGGACATACCGCATTTTGGGCGCAGTAAAAATGTAGGCCTTTGTGTGAAGAAACTATCGGCAAGGGTACATGGAGGTATATTGTGGATGGACAGGCTAGTCCCCATAGATGTGGATATCATAGCCAAGATTACAAGGTTTCCTACTAGCGGTTTAAATCCAGAAGACTATTTTGACATTAAATCCAGGGATAAAGATATTGCAGAGGAAGTGAAAGCACAATTCGGGACAAATAGGGGAACCAGAGGAATAATCATAAAGGATATCAATGATCATGGAACAAATTTTTCCACAAAGCTTATGGCTTGAAATTTTTTGAGGAAGTGTAGAAAGGAAGAGGCCCCAACAAGAGTTATAGCAATAATTGTGTAGTGTGCAGAGGGTGTAGTGTTCAGCTAGGAACCATATTTGCTAAACCAGTTTTTATAGATTGCAGAGATGGATAGGATAATGGAACAAAATTCCATTACTCTTGGTTGCTAATATTGATAGCATTGGTAGGCAAGCAGGAGCCCAAATTTTCATCTTTTCTGGATAGAAAGAGGAAATGTTGTGCAACTTGCTATGAAACTTTGTGGCAGAAAAATGACCCTAAGAACCAGTAGGCGAATATCGTAGTATTTTCCATGTTCCTAGAATATATACAACAAAACACAACCAATGTGATCCAGGTGGATATTGGTGGGCACCCACCTATTCCAACTGGCTCCTCTTGACCGTTTTTAGTTCAACACGTTCTTCTATACTTCTTTGTAATTGTGGGTTCTACACTTCCAGGTTGTCTAAATCACTACACATCTTCTAGGTGGATATTGTTGGCCTCCCACCTAATCCAAGTACCTTATTTTGTATGTTTTCATGTCATCACATCTTTCTGTACTTCCAGGGCCATTTTTGGGCGCTAAACAGTGTTTTTTTGGCTCGCCAAAGTCAAGCAATAAAATGGAGACAAATTTTGATGGTGAAATGCCTATTTCTCAAAAATACCTTTCCAACAAGATATCATGCACCTAAAATGGAGGTCGTGTGAAAACATTACGACCCCGAGAAGTTGAGGTACCAACTTACCCATAAGGGCCCACATAACTTTTGGTGTTTCATATCCTAGGGTTAGGTTTTTGGATATCTAGGGTTTTGGCATTCATGATTGTTAAAATTAGTGCAGCTGCAAGAGCCGTTCTCCAGGAGAATGGCATAATGCCCTCACTAAGATATAGGGCCCCCAGTGCACTCCTGGGGTTCTTGTTTTGGGACCAAGTAATTTGAGCCATGGAAAAAGACCCTAGTGAGGGCCCCCAATGTATTTCTAGGGTTCTTGGTCAAGGACAATGCAGTAAGTCCCTAGATGTGTTCTAGGGCCCTTGGATCTGTTCCAAGGAATCCTTTCTTGGTACTTGGATTGATCCTTGGATGTGTTCCTTGGTGGTTGATGATGTAAGCCTCTAGATGTGTTCTAGGGCCCCTGGATATGTTCCAGGGAATCCTTGCTTAAATGCTTGGGTTGATCCTTGGTCTTTTACCTTGGTGGATGAAAGACCCTAGATGTGTTCTAGGGCCCCAAGATGTGTTTTGGGGTATCCTGGTATTGGATCAGGTAGTTCTCAGTTGTGTTCCAAGATGTGATGATGTGTGATCTTATTCTTCTCTCTAGGGATTGTCCATGATACCTAGGAGTAGCTAGAAGATGGACATGACCACATCATCGGTTTCTTCTCTTTTGCGAGGATGATATAAGCTTATAAGTTATCATAAGACATATGTGGGCAGTTTTTCATTGAATAAGACCCCCTTGACATTGTCTTGCAGCCTCCCCTTGCTTGATTCTCTTTCTCCCTATTTCTTGATGTTGTGTTGGTATTCTATAAGTCACTTTAACTTATTTGACTTTATGATTAATATTTTTAATTAATAAAAATATTAATTATTATTTACTTTAATTTTTAGGTTTTAATTAAACCTAATTTCTATCCCTTCCTAAAATATAAATAAATACCTACCCCTATCTCATTCTAGCATTCACTTGTGCTCCTCTTCTAGTCTGATTTTTGTGGCTACCTCGGCTTGGCTCTTGTGTTAGGGTTACGTCCTCCTTGATGGATTATATTCTTCATATTTAAGGTGTGGTCTCTTATGCCTTTTCTCCTTTCTAGTTTGGATCTTATTTTATGGTGTATGGTCTTCCTTCTACTTGTATTGGTGCTAGAAACCTCCCTCTTGTTGTGTTTAAGTGTCGCAGACCTTCCTCTTATTGTTGTAAGTGCCACGACCTTCCTATGGCCCTTCCTCTTTCTGCCACTATGTGTTGTAAGGGTGTTGTTGCCTCCTAGGCATCCCTTTGGTTCCTCCCTTCATCTCTCCAAGTTTTCATTGAGTTTCTTCTAGGCTACTGTGGGTGTTTCTCCTTGGATGCCACCTGTGTAACCCTTCTACTATTGTTTATCAAATTCTGCCTTGAGGGTTTTTCACTACAGTTCGTATTGGACAATTTTGGTTGAGCCTTCTTGTGGTATTTTGGCTTTCTGATATCAACCTTTCTCTTGTTGATTATCATTGAGTTTTTCTTGGTAAACTATCCACTTAAATATCATGATGAGATCAAACCCTTGAGGGTTTGATCCATGACCTTCATATCTTCTCTAAGCATAAATAAAGAGGACAAATACACATCAGGTACCTCTATAATTTATTTATTCTAAGGTAAAGTTCAAATCTGATTCTACTAATGTTTACATATGTTTCTAGTCTAGGTTAATATTCATAAATGTTATTTTCTGTCCTAGTTAAATTTTGATCTCTTTAGCGTGTTCAGATTTGTGTTTTCAGTATTTCATCTACTTTAGATTTTTTGATTTGAAGTGTTGATCTATCTGTATAGTAGTGATCAATTTTGAAAATATATCTATGTTTTCTTTTTTCCTAAAAATATAACATGGTATGAGAGCTTAGGGCATGAAAATATCTCAATAGTGTCATACTTTTGATCCTGCTTAGATCCTTGTTTTAGGGGTTTTTTTGCAGATCAACAGTAAGGATTTTTATCTTCAAATAAACATGGCTTAATATTCATTCAAATTTGAAGATAGGCTTGAAGGGGCCTTCAATATCAATGCTTGGAAGTCTAGGGTGTTTAACATACTAGAAGAGGGTGACTTGGATGAGCTGGTTACCAAGGTGATATAAGAACCCACTTCAAATACAGGCAGGGAAATATATAAGAAGAGGCAAACCAAAGCTAAAAGAATCATCTTTGATTCAGTTAAGGACAACATGATTCCCCTCATTGGTCATCTAAGGATAGCCAAGGAATTCTTTGATTCCCTAGAAAATCTATATGAAAAGAAGGCTCCAATTCAGAAGAGGATATTGAAGAAACATCTACGTACATTAAAAATGGGGAAGGATGAAACTATCTCTACCTTCTTTTCAAAAAATTCTCAAACAAGAGATCAAATTACAGCAAATGGAATTGCAGTGGATGATGATGACCTTGTAAAAACTACAGTTGATGGCCTCCCTGACTCATGGGATACTTTTATCTCTTTAGTCAACGAAAGAGAATTTCAACCTAACTTCGATAGATTATGGCATGATTTCTTGGAAGAAGAGGGTAGACTCAAAAGCAGGAATGATCCCTCAATGGTAAGAGACCATGTTCTTTCAGTAAAATCCAATAGATGGAAGAAGTTTCCTCGACACAAAGGAAAAGTTAAGAAACCCCAAGGTAAGAAATCTCACTTTCACTCTCATTTATCTAAAATAATATTCTTTAATTGTAAAAGGCTAGGTCATTATGAAAAATACTGTAGGAACCCTCCTTCACAGTAGAAGAAGAGAGGCAGGTTTCATGCTTCAGTTGCAATTGAGGAAGAAGAACCTCAAAGAAGAAGAACTAGGGAAACCACTAAAGAGAAAGAACAATGTCGAGAATGATATCTTATCTCATCCCTCTTTGGTTCTATAACCAAGTCGGAAGATGTTTGGTTAGTGGACAACAGGGCCTCCAAACACATGATAGGCTTCAAACAAAATCTTTTAAACTATCAGGATAAGAAGTTCAATGTGAAGGTAGAATTGGGTGATGATGGCACCTATGACATCAAAGGGTTTGGATCCACATATTTTCATATTCATATGGGTAATGAATTTCATATCGATGAAATTATTTATGTTCCTAGATTAAATAAAAATATCATCTCAGTTGCAATGTTATAAAGAAAAGGTACTCAGTATCTTTCTTCAAAGGGAAGGCTCTCATGTGGCCCTCAAATGGGATTTTGAGCTCAGCCATGAAAATCATAACTCAAGAGAGTGGACTTTATAAAATCATTGGTCAAGTTGTTCAAGCATTAGCTCACGAGATGATAAACCCCTGCAAGCTATGGCACAAAAGGCCTGGACATCTCAAATACAACACACTCCCGGGTTTGCAAAATATGGTAACAGGTATGCCAACTTTTTCATTTGAGAATGATAGTGTTTGTAGAGGTTGTGCTCTCGTTAAGAATACAAAGAAAGATTACCCTCACAATAATAGAAAAACTAATGGCATTTTAGATATTATTCATTATGATCTTTTTGGACTTATGGTTGCTCTGTCTATGAATGGTTTTCTTTATTATATCATTTTTATTGATGATTGTTCTCATAAAACTCAGATTTATTTTTTGAAGACTAAAGATGAATCTTCTAGCAAATTTCAGGATTTTAAGAATCTTGTTAAGAATAGGATAGGTAGACACATCCGTGTTTTCAGAATAGACAATGGAAAAGAATTTTACTCCCACAAGTACGATGATCTCTGTCGGGCTTCATGGATTAAGAGGGAGCTAGCTATGCCTTATAATCCCCAACAGAATGGGGTTGCAGAAAGAAAGAACAAAATAATATGTGAAGCATCCAAAGCCATGATGTATGATCATAATCTACTTTTATCTATTTGGTTCGAAGTTGCAAGCACTGCAATATATATTGAGAACGCGTGTCCTCATAAATCTCTAGAAGAGAAAACTCTAGAAGAAGTCTTCAGTTGACCATTTGAGAATATTTGGTAGTATAGTCTACATTCATATACCTAAAGAAAAGAGGACTAAGTTAGAGCCCTCCGGAAAGAAATGAGCTTTTGTAGGAAACAATGAAACTTCAAAAGCATACATAATTTATGTACTGGGGAAAAAGTTCATTGAGGTCAACATAGATGTTAGCACTGAAATTTCGTCTGCACATGGCGACAAGAACTCCACATCATCTGCACATAGCGACAAGAACTCTACATCATCAAAACAACAATGAAGTCATTCATGGCACTAGTCACAGCATTCCAGAAGGGTCAAATACTATA
>JASDQU010414435.1:0-10367 GCA_032191745.1 Picea mariana
AGGATTTAATTAGTTAACTTGTGGAAGTGTAATAAGATTTTTAAATTAATCATAAAAGGAAAGAGTAAATAGCGCAACTGCCTTTTTGACTCAAATAAAAAGGGGAAAGATGGGGATAAATAAAAATTAGGAAAATTAGGAATGGGGGGGAAACATAATTAAGGAAAGAGTTGAACTTATGGTAAAAAACGAGGTCAACATAGTAAGGAATCTGCAATTAAAAAAAAAACCTTCTAAAAATGAACTAATTTAGCAACTTCATTTTAGGGAAAGTATTTAAAACATGTAAGGGGATCTAGGAACACCTAGGAGTAAATTTAGGAGCAACTCTAGGTGGGTGAGGGAAATGAGACAGTTAATAAATTAAAAAAAATAATTATTAGAGGAAAGAGGGGGATGGACGACACTTGTGCGAAGGAGAAAATTTGGAATAATCTATTAAAACTTAACTTAAATGTGATTTAGGGAAAGTTGGAGGTTCGAAAAAATCTATAAAAAAAAGAGAAGATGAGGAAGAAGGGGATCGACTGTTAGCATAACGTTACGCTGCCAAATTTGTGACTTGACTGATTGCTTGTGAGGAGTTGGGATTTCCCAGCTCGGATAGGAGTGGTAGCTCGGCATTGCGAGGTGAGCTGGGAAGCTAGACATACCATCTGGATAGTGTGTGGCCCCTTTGCAGCTCAGGGGGCTAAGGGGGAAGCAGAGTACCCCTAGCGATTGGCTAGGAGGTACCGGTGTGGTCTCGACGGTCGACGAGCGGGAGCGGCAAGGAGCGTGCGGACATCATTTGAGGCGGGCGATAAGGCAAAGGTACGCTTTTCGATTAAATGAAATAATGTTGTATGATGTGTGATTTGGATCTGCCTGTGTTTTAAATTGGAAATTTGATTGTTGTGATTGTGCCTTCTGGTGTTGACAGAACTTGCATAGGTTATCCTGCGTCTTCTGAAAACTTCACCTCTATAATACTTCTTACCCGGATAGCCTTTAACCCTTGTAACCTCGGTGAGTTTATTTGTTGATTTCATTTTTGTTTTATTCCAATGCGTTCTACACTTGCCGGAACTGCCCTGGTTGATGTGTTGACTGCCATTTGTTATATTATAGCCCGAGATCCCTTAGTTATTGACTGATTGTTCTGCCTTGATGTCTGCTTATCCCTCTTTCAGAGAACCTATATACTTACGCCAACGATTATTATAACTCCACTTTTGTTCTACACCAACCATTATGATATCCCGACGATTATTTTATCCCAGTCAATATCCTAGACCTTTAGAATGAATCTTTGCGTTTTGTTCTATTTATGGGATAATGAGTTGGTAATGTTTTTACCTGTGTTGTCCTTTACCCTTGACTGTGTAATTGCGTAGCGCGTTGCAAAGGTTTTTACCTATGTTGTCCTTCCCCTTTGACTGTGTAATCGCGTAGCCCGTTACCACTGATCTAGTTACTGCCTACCTCAGACCAGTTTGACATTCTTACCTCAGCGCGCATCCCGTACCCTACGCATTTACTGGTATAGCAAGGATATTTAGGAACCGAGATTTCATCCTGGGGATGGCCGAAGATTTAAAAAAAAAAAATGAACAAGGCATGGCCGCAATATTATTAAGGTGGAAATTGGAGTGTTAATTCATAGATTAGATTCACCGCAGTGTTATTTGCATCGTTCACTGTTAACTCGTGGGGGTACCCTTTGTCGTATTGTCCTTAGTTTGATTTCTGGTTACAGAAGTAGCCACGACAATGCTGATAGCATTGGGTTAATGGTAGCTTGCAGACATCACAATTATGTGGGTAGTATTGTCTTGCTAAACCGAAGTTTGGTCAGTGTACGCAAGCAATGACATCATGTTACCCTGCAGGAAGGCATGGTGCAAGAGACAGTGTGATGTTGATACTTGACCACGGTTATATCAATTCTACCGTAATATGAGAACAACGAGAGCCTTCTCCCTAACACTCACTCTGACACCACTGAACCCCTGTGAATTCCCTTCTAGATTGTGTGTAATGCCTTGACACCTGGTTGCAGCAACAACAATATAATTAAATAGAGGGGCAGTCGTTTTAGCAGTAAAAAAATTTAATACCGGCTGGAAGTGCAGGATTTCTTTAAATGGCAGTTATGGCCACGACTATTTGTCTTTTCTCAGCTAAACCTTAACCCTTAGATCAGTGCACCCACCTGTGCGTTGCAACCTGGATAGCCTTTACATCTACAGAGTCCATATTATTCTTCTTTTTCTTTTATTTGTTTCCAAACCAACAGTTCACTTACAGTGATTGCCCTTGGCTGTGTGCCCTCGCCTTTTTCCATCCCTTGGACAATGCTGGGCCTGTCAGGTGGATGGCACTGATTTGGTTCTGCGTGGTCCTGACAGCAGGGTGGCAGATTTCTAGACCGCACCAATTTAACTATTCCTTGCTTGTAGTTTATTCCGCCTTGTTCCCCATTGCAGGCGAGAGTTATGGGTTCGTAATTATCAATTATAATTGTTCCTTGAGTTAATGATTAAATGTAGCCTGAATGATAATTTACAACTTTTCAATATTTGATTATATTTAATGAATGAGGAAAGTATTTTAAAAGATTTAGTTAATTATTGAATTATGATTTGGGACTAGTGCTAATTTTTTTTTACTTAATGATGATTTGCATCTATCCAGTATGTGAATATAATTAATGAACGAATTAAGGACTAGTGGGTCATGTTACTATGGCATTCTAAAATTTAGATTGATGTTAAATCCTTGCCCTAAATGATAAATGACACTAATCCTTTTGAGTGAGATAATTGATTAGGGGACACTGCCTTAATTAGAAATTAAAGGTCAATGTCGCTTAAATTGACAATTTTATAACCATTCATTATGCTTGATAAAAAATGATTTGAGTTAATGATTTATAATGTGGCTTTATTCATGGCAGTATAATTAAAGATTAAAGTCAATTTTTACTTAATGATAAATCATAGATAATCATTTTTTTGATAGTTAATGAATGAGTATTGTGATCTTAGAATATTGAGTTAACTTGAATTAAATGTTAAGGTTCGCTGTAAGTGAAAACTTTTAACTAGTCTTTGTTCTTGAAAAAAAAATAAAAAAACCAGGGATCAAATTTGGGGCTACCTTGTTAATATTGCAGGTGGTCAGATGTGTGATCGCCTTGTTGTTGAGTAATGTGCTTGTATTCCCATATTCTAGATGGATGAATGATGATTATCGTACAAATGCACAATTAGACTTCTCGTCATAATTGGAGTTTTAGATTTTAGACTTGTGCGCAATAGGAATCTATGTGTTAATAAATGATGGATCCTAATACTTTTCTTGCATTGTAGATTATCGATGACTATTGGAATAACAACCCTTGCACCATGTAGATAGAATGAATGTTTTAATGCATCAATAAATATTGGTGATGATGGATTGATTTAGAGCTATATTATTTCTGCGTGGTTAATTACAGTTAATGTATGATGGTTAACAGTAAGTGCTCTCTCACCCTTGGTTAATTGGAATGTGGTAGATAGAATGAATCTTTGTTAATCATTGAGGTTGGTAGATTTATCATTTTTAGTTTGGTATTGATGGTGTCGGGTGGGACGTAGAAACCTCCATGTTCCTTAGAACAGTCGCCAGCCCTGAGACCTTAAATGGTTAAAATCGATTGGAACCTGGGCTTGAGCATTGCTTATGTGTCTTGGAGGTCCTAACCACTGCAGGGTAGGATGGATGGGTAGTCAGTCTTACTTATTATTGATTGATCATCGTTAATGCATGCAGTCACTTGTTGTGCGTCTTATGTCATCTTGTTGTGTTCATCGTGGTTGCGTCTTATTGTCAACATGTGGTGACGTAGAGTCGATTGTACTTATTTCCCTTGTACACGTGTGCACACACCTGTAACAAAAAATAAAATAAAAATTGCACTTGTTATATGAGGATCGTAGTCGTGACAAACGGGAGGTCTGTTACATATGGTATCAGAGCGGGTTTGACCTGCGACTTGGGATTCACTATGGCTTCCGTTGACAGGATGTATTTGATGATACTGTTGCTGATCAAGTTGATTTTGTGAGTGAAGGTAATCATGGTTAGAGGACGTCGTGAAGGCAGACGACAGGGTGCTAGGGGAGGAGGCGTGATGCCTCCAGTAGCATCCACGCCTAAGGGGTCTAACCCCTAGGGAGGCGAGCAGGTTCTCAGACAGGAGTAGATAGAAGTTGGTGACGTGGTCGGGATGATGAGGTCTTTTCAGCACATGTGCGAGACACTGATCATCCGATTGGACAGAGACGAGGCCAGGGCACTGGCACCCGCTGAGGTTCCGCCGCGTGCACTGGCCATTACAGGTAGCGTTCACCATGAACTCGAGAAGGTTAAATTTCCCAAGTTCTTTGGTGACCTGGATGGCACCGCCACTGAGGCATGGTTGGAGAATATGGCGATGTGCTTCACACTTCGCGATTATACCTCCAACATGAAGGTCCGCATGACGGTCTTTCAACTGAAGGGGAGAACTCTTCTATGGTGGAAGACGCTCCTGCCACAGCTGAACATGGCCGCTGAGGACGTGTCATAGGAACTGTTTGAGGAATGGTTCTGAGAGAGGTACCTTTCAGAGGAATTCATTGAGCATCAGCTCAATAAGTTCAACGCATTACGATAGGGAGGTCGTACGGTGCCCAAGTACGAGGCACGTTTTATGGAGGTCATCCGGTGCCCGAGAACAATTGGTCAAGACGAACTCTCAATAAAGTTCCAAATAATTCCAATAGGTCACCAGGAAACTAAAACCTCAGCTAGAAGAATCCATAAATATTGAAGAAACATACAAAGGTTATATGGAAGAAAAGAAGAGTTTGTACGCCGAAAGAAAGGAAGTAGAGAAAATAGAAAATATTTTGACAGATCACCTGAAGGAAATAACTGAGGACTTAAATCAACTTGAAGAAGAATTTGGTCATGAAGAAATAAGACTTGAAAAGTAAATAATCTCCTTGAATATTCAACTTGAAGACAAAAAAGAGAACAAAAGAAGTCATGAAGAGTAGGATAATGAAAAAAGAAGAAGAGGTTGAGAATCTTGAATAATAAGTTGTCACATTGAGAGACAAAATCATCAAGTTCAGCAAGAACAATGAAAAGATAGAAAAATCCACATCATCAGTAGATAATGTTGAAGAGAATCACTCCAGGTTTCCAAAAAAGAAGAATGGAAGAAATATTAAGAGTTATGCATAAGTACTCAAATTAAGGAATCATGGTCAACCATAATCAAAGAGAAATGATAAAGGTACATATTTAAGAAGACCCTCCACATTAAAGCCAAAAATAATCTTCGATCAAAATGAAGGGATCAATAGAAGAGAAGATCATGATCAGCCAAGGCATGAATTCAGAAGGAATACACCACAAATAATATCATTCACTCCCAGGTATTTAAATTTATTTTATGGTAATTGTTTTTATTGTACTAACTTTAGACATAAAATTGCAGATTGTAGGGCTTATGGAAGAAACTTTCAAGAAAGACATGCTTATGTGGCCCCAGATAACATTAAATGTTATAAATGTCATAACCATGGAGACATATCGCATGATTGTATAAGAATGATGGATACTTATATGAAAGAGAAGACTGATACCAGATATTAGAAAGTATGGAAAATAAAAAAAAGAACATGTAAAGGAAGATCAAATGAATGAAGGACACCCATAAGTCATACTCTAAAGATTGGAAATAGTAAGAGATCAAGAAAAATCTACAGGGGAAAAGAAAGATGTCAGATATAGGAAGGTTTGGAGAAGAAATGAGAAACAAGAAGAACTGCTAAATGAATACCATGTCCCAGATATCGTAGAATTGATAGTAGTGCAAGAAAGAAAAGAAGAGAAGGTGAATAAAGAGAAATCCCAAGAGACTATACTTTCAGGAATTGTAGTGCAATATCAATCCAAAAGAAGAAAGGAAGAAGAAAAATTTCAAAAAGATGGCAAGTCTACAGACGAAGAGGAATACTACTCCACATTAGGGTGGATTCCTCCATTATATTAAGCCATTCAAATTGGAGACTCCTATTAAATATGAATATTGAATGAGGGAATTTAGTGCAGTAGCTACTATAGATCAAAGAATGACCCTTTGAGAAGTTTGAAGTATTTGCATAGACAAATCTAGAGAAGTCAGATAACCGAAGTATAAACTAAAATATCAGTCAACTTTGTGGAAATTGAGTAGAATATTTATAGGAAACTTATCACATATGGACAGAGATGGATACTTAGTAGGTACAAAAAACTTTGGTCAGGGAATATGCATAACAATGTATTTACAATTGGAATCAATGGAATCAATTGGAATTAGTTGGTCAGAGACAGGAAAGAAGGGAAAGGCACAAAAGAACATGGAAAGAGAAACCTACAACAATAGAAATATCATTAGAGGGACATTGTTGAATAGTATGGTCATGACAGATTATTTGAAATCAATTAATGAATTCTTTTTATATATATAAGAGAATTACAAGAGGAAGAACCAATGGAAAATTAGCCAGAACTGGAAAAGAGGAAATGAATCATTTACAAGTAGCCTACACATCATCTTTCAAGGAACTCAAGGAAAGAGAAATCATTAGAGAAATACATCAGTATCATATAGAAAGGGGGATACATACAGACATGAGGATAGATACCGCTAGGGGGACTTATCCTTTTTCCCATGATCTCAAAAGAGAATACAAAGAACAAAGGCATGGAAATAGAGAGAAAGAGAAGATGCATGAAGACAAGGGGAGTGTCCCCAAGGAGAGAGACCCTCTGCCATTGATTTCAAAGGGGGAGAGTGAGAAACATTGATGTCGAGAAATGGTCATAGGGGGACCATGAGTGTTGGAGTATCAATGTCTCCATCAATGTTTCCATAAATGTTGGTGTTTCCATCAATGAATAAGGGAAATATTTTTGGACAATTGGTTTTCATTGATATCAATCCTTGGATATTGATGTCAACCCTTGGACAAGTTTGGAAGGCCTAGATATATGGTTAATATTAATGGTGAGTTAGTTGTCATTGATGGAGTGATTGATGTCAACAGATGTGTTGGGTGCATTTGATGAAGTCTAAAAATGAAGCCCTGTACTTATGGTTATGGTACACAAAACTGGTTCAGGAATATGTATAGGAAGGAAAATCTGCATGCAGGTAATACACTCATGGATGGATAGTACTTTTCATGTTGTTTCTAGTGATAGGTTGTACACCACATGGTTCCTCATGGTTGAGGAGTTATGAGGTCATGAATTTGTAATCCCCAAGCATGGGTTAAGAAGCCCCTATGAAATCCCGAAAGATGGGTTAAGAATACCCTAATTGGTTTCAAGTCATTAATTAAAGGGTAAAGTAGTTGTAACAAGAAATTTCAAGAGTTCCTAAAGTTAAGGAAAGAGGTTACTAAAAAACATATATATACACCTCAAGAAGTCACCCATAAGAACATTCACACACACATTAAATTGAATATATTCTATGTGAGTAAGTGATTCTTATATAAGGTAACCAAGGAGATCTAAGGATAATTTAAGAGGGAATACGAAGCGAAGCAGGGAAAAATTCCGAGGATGAAGTCTTGTGAGGATGTGTTCTAAGGTATGTTATTTACATATTATCTTACTATTTACATAACTTTATTTATACAATGTTTTAGACAACTAAACTTGGAAGATATTAAGAATACATATAAAGGTACAATTGGTATAAATTTAATCTTCTAGCTTGTTGTAGTTTTAGAGATAGCCTTTATGGAAAATAGGGTTTTTGGCTAGTCCTGAAACTAGTCTCAAACATGTGTTCCGGGTAAAACAACCATAACTTATTCATAATATATCCAAATTTAGTGATACCTAATGAATTGGATAGATTAAAATCCTTGTTATCATTTTTATTATTTCCAGATCCATGTATCCAATATTCCATGTGTGGCATGCTCTACAATCTCACTCTCTAGAATAAGCCATAATTCAGAAAGATTTGGCATTTTTGCTATAACTCATTTTTTGTGATGTTCCAAGCAGTGAAAATTGGAGGAATTGTAGAGAAGATATTGAAGAATAGCGGGTACACGTTTCATACATTTTTTCATTACAAAGACAAATTTAGTCTTGTTGAAATTTAGGGTTTGTGAATAATCCAAAAAATAGTCTTGAGAGACTAAGGTAAAGTTTTATGAAGATGTTATCCTCTTGTTGTTGAAGTTGAGGAAAGTATACAAGCATGTGATCACATACACCAAGTCTGTTATACAGTTACATGTATGTTTATATGCATGTTTTTAGGGTTACATGTTGATGATATTATGGTGTATGTTTGAGGAAAGTATTTGGTATATTGTTAATGCATTGGCACATTGTAACATCCCACTTTATCAAGAACACTTTTATTGACATATTCTTTGAGGAAACTTGCATGCAAATTTTCCGGTTATGGTACATTGTGATTTCGTTTTTATTATGGATTATACATGATGATGATGATGATGATGATGTGTTGTGACTTATTTATATTTTATGTATATGTCTTGGCATATGCTACTAACGATTTTTCCTGAGTGTGTAGGAAACATGAAAAGTTATGGATGTTGATGGCAACAATGGACTTCCTTGGACTCCATATTGAGTCAGGGAGTGAATTATATTTTGATTGAGTATTTAATTTTATGCACTTGTGACATATGATTGATTACAATATGATTTATGTATATGTATTATTAACATGGGTTTTATCAGTGGATGCATGCTTGACGATGCTTGCTAATCCGAATCACATAAGGAGTAGAGGGGCCATGTATAGAAACCAAACATTGAGGGAGAGGTGTGACAACATCCCTATCACAACATACTATCACACCTGCCATAGTCTAAAATGTAGGTTAACTATTACCTAGTTTGAGAGGCCCACGATGTCATGAGGGAGGAGTGAGACAGTTGTTCATGAATATCTTAAGGGGCCCAGAATAAGGAAGAGTCTTTATTCTTTAGAATCCCTTAGTCTCTCACAAGGTTGACCGAGTGAAGTTTTGACTCCAAGGGTTGGAAAAAATTCCAAAAACAATCAAAGGTGAGTGGCACCTGTTAGCACTCTATAATTTTCCCAAGGTTGTAGAGGCAGTCACAGAGGCAACATCAAAACCGCTTTGAGTCAGGGATCTATCCCTCCAAGACTGAGAGAGGGATCTCTCTGTTTGATATATATTTGTTTGAATATGATATTAGTCTAGATATATTGCACATGGGTTTGTTTTTCGATTTGAAGTATATAGGAGATTGAAAACTTTCATTTCCATTGGGCCATGGGGTCTACCTTTCTGAAAATGGATCTATCTCAGATGTAAAATATTGTCTCCACAAGGCAGGATAGAAAGACTGTTGGATCAAATTGAATTAAATGAAATTGGAGGAGAGGAAAAGAAGGGAAATTTTATCAAAGAGAGGAGCAACTAAGAATTCCTATGCTCAACTTCAGACAAAAACATGCAGATCATTAAAAGACTAGAAACAAAGTGCAAAAACAAATTATGTTCATAATATTTCATTCAATGATTAGATCAGGGAAAAAACATGAATGGATTAACAGAGTAAGAAAAAAGTTACTCAGAGGAAAAACCTCACCAGGGAGTCTAACACAAGAATCATGCAGATACAGTTTTTATTTCTAGGAAATCATCTGGAGAATTACACAGTATCCCCTGTGGGGCATGAAAAATAGATCTTAATCATCAACACTTTTACATTAAATTGACATCAATAAATAGGATATAACCCAACAATTTTGGGAAGTCGGATTCAACCGCCTCGACCAAAAATAGCAACAAAACCCCAAAAATCTTGAACTGTCCGCCATGAAAGACGGGCCGAATTTATGCGAAAAAGGGGCTCGCACAGACATTTATTTCTCTTCAATGTTGACACCTGGGAAAAAAATGAAGGATTTTATTGTATATGTGTATTTTGTGGACAAAAACCTCTTCTTTTTTTGCCAAATTCGCCTCCATCTCCCTGAAACAGCTCCCGCAAAATCAGGGCTGAAATAGAAAGAACCAAAAATCTGAAAAATGAGGCTGAAACTATCTGAAAGATAGATTCAATTCTCCTAGATGGTGGCACCTATGAAAAAAATGAGAGAGGTTTGTGTTCTTCAGGCCGTTATGGAGAAACACCTCTCTCGAGTTTTCAAAATTCGCCTTAGTTTTCCTGAAATATCCTTCGTAAAATGATTGGTTGAAAATGTTGTGAAAGCGGCTTCATTGGGGATAAGTGGTATTTCGGACCCCCCTGAGGAAGTAAGTGGTTTTAAG
>JASDQU010414438.1:0-10367 GCA_032191745.1 Picea mariana
CTAGGTATGAGAACGTCAGGGTGGTTCTTCTCGAAGATTCCTCTTTGATGGGCACTTTCCCCATTCCACCACCTGATATTCTGCATCTGTATGTCACTTCGATCAATATTATCTCCACCTCTATTCATGACACCCATGCATCTCACGACCCATGGATGGTCCCCAACCCAAGCGATTATCCTCGTTATGGTGACAAAATGCCTTTAAGTCCGGTTGAATCCGCTTATCAAGCCATTCAATCGAAAACCCTTACTACCCCTTCTCTTGATGATTCATCTCCATATCCTTTCTGCATTATCTTTCCCATAGATGAGATGATTATATCTATCATGTCCATGGAAGACACCCCCTGGGACGATGGACATCATCGTTCCATTCTCTTCTTGGAAAAACACACCATCGAGAGTTACCAACGAATCTCGACCCCCTCGACCGTTGTCGTCATTTCTACCATTCCCAAGTCTACACACGATGTGCTTTACGAAGAGAACTTAAGAAATATTTCACCCATGATTCCCCTCGACATATCCATAAAACCTGGAATTTTCGAAAATGTGCATATCGGAGCTTCCTATTCCCATGACGAAGTTGTCACCTACAAGTCTCTTTTCCAAGAATTTTGTGACGTCTTCGCCTGAAGCTACGAATAAATGTCAGGAGTTGACCCTGCCATTGTGATACATGAGATTAAGACATACCCAGACGCTAAAACCCTCCAACAATGCCTTCATCCGGTCCACCCACGTAAAGTAGCCACTATCAAGCTTGAAGTTGAAAAACTTATCAAAGCTGGCTTTATTTACCCTATGGCCCTAACTGACTGGGTTTCTAATCTTGTTCCAATTGACAAAAAATGAGGCACCATCCGTGTGTGTGTTGATTATAGGGACATTAACAAAGCTTGTCCTAAAGACAACTTTCCTACCTCCTTCGTCGACCAGATCATCGACGACTATGCCGGAAGTGAATTCTTCCCCCTGATGGATGGTTTCTCCAGATATAATCAAATCAATATCGTTCCCGCAGACCAACACAAGACTACCTTTATTTGTCCTTGGGGCACGTTTGCTTACCAGAAACTTCCCTTCGGTTTAAAAAACACCAGCGCCACTTTTCAACGTGCCATGTCTTACGCTTTCCATGATATCAAGCACATTGTGCAACCATGTCTCAATGACTTACCTACTCATTCCATGCATCGAGATGATCATCCTTTACACCTCCGCGCCATTTTCCTTTGCTGTCGGTTTTACCATATACGCTTGAATCCCCACAAATGTGTTTTCTACGTAGAATCCAGCTAACTTCTAGGCTTTATTGTTTCATGCCAAGGGATTTGGGTTATTCCTTTGAAGTTAGAGGCAATTATCAATCTTCCTCCCCCTTCCTCACTTCGCCAGTTACAAAGTTTGCAAGGGAAGGAAAACTTTCTTCATCGTTTCATCCCACATTATGCTGAGCTAACTCTTGGATTTACGCGACTGCTCAAGAAAGGGTCCAAGTTTGTGTGGGATACCACTACCAACAAATCTTTCGAAGCTTTNATTCCCATGATGAACATGTCATCTATTACTTGAGTTGAAATCTCATGACTACCAAAACCAAGTATTTACATGTTGAAAAACTAGCCTTGGCAGCCGTCCAAGTAGTACAACATTTCCGGCACTATATCCTCTCTCGCAAAACTACCGTTATTTCTACCTGCAACCCTATGCAACACATTCTTACACGCCAAATGCTAGAGGGAAACACTCCAAATGGATCGTGATACTACAGGAGTTTGACTTAGAATTCGAAAGTGCTAAGTCCAAGAAATCCTTAGTGTTTGCGAGCTAATATGCGATCTTCCCTGCCCTGAGACGGAAAATGTAGAAGTAGATTCATTACCTGATGAATCTCTTTTCCTGATTAGTTATGATGACCTTTGGTATGGAGATATCATCATATATTTTCAAACCCAGACTTTCCGGCCTAATTTGTCAAGTACTGACTGCCATCAAATCCGCTACCAAGCCCGTCAGTATATTATCCTCAGTGATACTCTTTATCATCGTGGGATCGAATCTGTTTTTTGATGTTGCCTCACTTTTGACAAAGCAGATAAAGCCCTTAATGTCTACCACTCCAGAGAATGTGGTGGTCACATGTCTAGGTATGCTACTGCTCAGAAAATCTTGCATCCTGACTATTTTTAGCGTTCGTCATTTAACAATTGTATCATTTCCATCCAAAAATGGCATGCCTACCAAACCTACAACCACAAGATATGATCACACCCTGATCCTCTACACCTTGTGGTGTCCATTGGTCCTTTTGCGAAATGGGGTATTGATTTCATGACATGTCACCCTCAGTCGATCGGGGCGCATGGTTACATTATTGTAGCCATAGATTACTTTTTGAAATGGGCCGAGGCAATGCCAACATTCAACAATACTAGACGGACAACCGCATTATTCATATTCAATCACAACATTGCTCATTTTTGTGTTCCTCAGGCTATCATTACTAATCACGGTAGCCACTTTAGAAACTTCATGATGTCCGAACTCACTGAAAATTTGGGTCTTTTCCATGAAAACTCGACACACTATTACCCACAAGCCAACGACCAAGTTGAAGCAATAAACAAGGTTCTCATTACCATGCTTCGGCGAATGATAGGGATTCACAAAACAAGTTGGCACACAATGTTGTTTTCAACATTGTGGGAATACCGGACATCCGTTAAGTCTGATACTAGGTTTACACCATTCCAATTAGTCTATGGCCTAGAAGCCATCATACCAATTGAATGTGAGATACCCTCCTTAAAACTATCCGTCGAACTTCTCCCGAACACTTCTGCAGAAGAAGAACGTTTGTTTCACCTCATGTGATTATATGAGACTCGTCGCGATGCTACCCTAGTCATATAAGCCCAAAAAAAATGCATCAAGGCCCAATACGACAAACATGTCAAGCCTCGCATTTTCTCCAAAGGTGATCTAGTTCTCCTCTACGAACAAGATCGGGATATCCTAGGAGCCGGAAAGTTCGAAGCCATGTGGTGAGGTCCTTATAACGTTAAATGAGTTCTGGAGAAAGGAACCTACGAGTTAGTGGACTACGATGGTATCCCTTTGAGTGAACCTAGAAATGGGTTGTACTTAAAGAATTACTATGCATGAGATCACATATGCATGAGTGCTTCTATTTTATTGTACCATACCTTTTGTTTCTTTGATTTGCTTTGCTTTTGCGTTATTCGACCTCTGCTCTCGACTGCTTATCGTGCATTGTACTTGGTTTCCATATTTCAGAGTCTTCACCACCCTACATTGGCTTTGTTGATGGCACTAGCCATAGTACTCAGAACCTTGCTTCTGTTGCATGGGCACTTTATTCCCCTACAAACAAACTCATCAGTTTACGAGGTGTGTGCCTCGGTCGGGTGACCAATAACATTGCAAAATGAAACGTTGTCATCGAATTGTTGATCGATGCTATTTAGCTTGGTATTCACTACCTAGTTATCCGACTTGATTCACAGCTAATAGTGCTATAGTTATGTAACGTTTATGCTATCTGAAGTCCTACTTGATTATGAGTATATTTATGAATTCGTCTCCTGGAACGTTATTTTGATTATATTAAGTATCAACACATTTCTATATGTATAAATACATTGACAGATGCATTAGCTAACTATTTGTTAGACAGAAATTTGGGACATTTATAAACCAATCACACATCACATGTATAACATAACACCAAATAAGCCGGTAGAAGTCGTGTATATATATATAACGATCAAAGGTATTTTACAAAAAGTTTTTGTCCAAGGACCAAAATCTCAAAATATGAAGCCCATGGCTTCTACAAAATAGTGTCATGGATGGCGCTCATGATAGCACACTACAAATCGGGCCACCTTATGAAACAACTAGCCAATAGACTCGGACACGCCTACAGTATGGCGTTGGTGACATCTAGGGATCTCCCCAATGGCCATATCTGGGATGCCTGCAGTCAACCCCTCCAAATTTTGTTCCACTGCTTCATAGTCTTCAATGTACCATCTCTCCACTGGAGCTACCTCTCCTCATCGTTGAATAGGATAAGTTCCCAGAGGTCGATAGGGCCCCACGTCTATGTCATCAAAAAGATATTTTGTAATTAGTTCTTGAAAAAACATAAAAATATTGCATATGATAAAAATTACTAAAACATTTGAAAAAAAGAAAAATGTACACTTCTTACCTAGATCACCCCACTGAGCACCTTCAAGTAAGGCCAAATCCAGATCTCCATAGAAATCCAACCCTGCATAGGCATAATCATCGATCATTAACATTTGAGGCTGCAACCAGTCGAAAAAAGCATCATTGTATTTGATGATGGGCCCTGCCACATGACGATCCATGAGGTTTCACCACCTCAACATCCTCAGGTCTTATAGAGCTGGTACGCCCCAGTCAACCTGTAACCACAACAGTGGAACCCTCTCTAGAAATAAGGATACTAAAAGTGACCCGTACCCAAATTGTTTCAACTCGCGCTTTCTACATTTCGTTAGTTGCCTCTTCATGTTGTGAAGGACTGCATCTAACCAGTTAGAGACTCGAGGCTCTGTACACTCTATGGTGTACTAAAAATAGCTCTGGAGAGCCATGTGTGGAGTTGCACTCCCAACCATATGAGCAATAGTGAACAAGATGGTTCGAAGGGTCAAGTCTTGGACCCCCCAAATAGACACTTTACCTTTGCTCCTCTCTTCTTCGGTGACACAATACTGGTGAAAATACTCGCTCATGGGGAGCCTTCCACCTCTGCCTCCAGTCAAAGTAGCATGGTAACCATGTCGTGACAAACCTGTGAGAAAATAGACATCTTCAATATCCAAGGTCAATGTATGAACTCCAACGTGAAACAACTGCTAGTCCACGTCCCACATATGGACCAGGTACTCCAACAATCTAAGTTGGGCCCTCATGCCTGGAATCCGAAAGAATTTAAAAAGCCCACAGTCCTAGAGGATGGCAACAGTACCCAGGTCATTCCTGGAAATAGCATCCTCTTCCTTGTGCTCTCTCTCTCGCCACTCTAGCATGGTGATGATCAAACACCTACACAAGAGCCATAAGAAAGGTATTAGCAACTTGATTCAAACTTTGGCATGAAATTCATTGAGCATTTTTCCACTTGTGTTTTCATTTCCTGGTTCTCGCAGGCAAGCTTTGGGCACAGTGTGAGGTTCTCGCAGGTTCCCTTAAGGCCACCTATGAGAATCCTCGATTCTCGCAGGGCCCGTGAAGCCCACTTGCGAGAATGCCTAAACGCAAGGTGTAGCTCCAAAATGGATCTAAAACCCTAAAAAATGTTCATGAAAACAAAAATTAAACCATGAAAAAGTTAAAGGATCAAGATATTACCTTGATGGTGGAGACAGTTTTCCAAACGGTCGCTTGTGCCTCCCGGAATCGACAAAAGAAATTCAAGGGAAAAAAAGGTATTTTCGGTAAGTTTCTTGGCAAAATCACAACGAATTGGTAAAAGGGCCCTTTCACCCTTATTTATTTTACTTTTTACTATTTTTTAATGTTTTGCCTATAAAACCTAAATGCCCTAATACTTTTGTGAGCATAGTCTTTTGTAGATATCACAACTTCGAAATCTGATCGGAGGGTACGGGTATTTTTATTTTTTTTTGTAATATGTGCCTTGACTATTTCGTCCTATGTATGATTGCTTTTCAGGGTTTTCTAGATAAAACCTCGAGCTCAATCTTCATTCGTTCTTGTGCTCAAAAATACATGAGAACGTAACCGCGTATACTTTTCTCGTCTTTTCGTACTCGTCATGGTAACACGAAAATGACAAACATACACAAGAGCATCCTTTAAGCTCTTTTCACGCTCTTTAAAAAAAAAAAGATGGCCGAGCGATCTTGTTTTGTTCACGCTTGTAAAAGTATTTGAATAAAATGTTTGATGGGCGGTAATTTATCACTTTTTCGGTTTGGTCGAACTATTTTACAAAAAAGGAACTGAGAGAGTCCTCTTTAAGTGTTTTTCAGACTCTCAAAATATGAAAAACCCCCAAGTTTTCTATCCTTGGACTCATTAAACAAACATCGAAAGACCCGTAATTGGATCAAGCCACTCCTTCTTAGGGTTCGTTAAATATACTTTGAGGGACTCATCCAAGGGATGAGCTTATATCAACAAGCATATGTTATCCTCCTCAAGATTGTGTAAAAATAAAGAGGTACTCACCAACAATGATGGGGGAGAATTTGGGAAAGGGATATGTTTCCATCTTCGTATTAATGGAAGTAAGAGTCACTCTTGAACATGACACCCCCTTTTCATCATTTGAATCCGGTTTGGGAAATCCATTTGTCTCTCATTCGACTTGCTATAAGGTCACGTCTTGGGTTGTTTTTGAGTCAGTGCTGCCAAGTACTTGGTCGTGTCATTCATATGTTCAAGGGTAGTCCACACAAACCTTTTATTGGGCCATATGCAATTGTCCATTCTTACTATGTTGGCCTTCCCCATGTTCATGTCCACTTTCATCCATACTCTATTCCACCCTCAAAATTTGTTGCTTATTTTGTGTCATTGATGGGAGATACATCAAGGCCCTCCTATGACGAGTCTTGTTTCATTGACTCCAACTCATTATCTGGACGGAAGATTTAGAAATCATTCAGTACCTTGGAACTTGCATGCCTCAATGGCAGGTTTCCTGTCTTTCGATAGTGGGTTTTCATTATTGACCCCTGATCAAGAGATTCCGTCGAGTGTTTGACTTCAGCTCGTTTATACACATTCGTTGGATTGTACTAGTGTACCTTGGGAGTCATTGATATTAATGGTGATTTCCCTCGCACTTGTTAACAGTTTTCATTAATGACTGGTAATCGAGTGGTTTCTACCATGTTTAAATTCGACACATGTAATCGCCTGGTTAGATTCATACTTCCAAGTGATAGGATTGAAGACCTTGAGTCTTAGATATTTTGGCCCAGGTTGCGATGGAGTATGTATAATTTGTATCGGCACATAGATCCACTTTGTATGTCACATGGCTATGTCGTCTCCAGATCAAGAAATTTTCACATAGATCCATGATGTATTCCTGGTGGCTATGTAATATTTTGATGACATGGATCCATGTTGTATGATTGGTGGCCATGACCTATGCTTATGATTTCATTCATTCGTGGTCTAAGCATGGGAATGCCTACCTCAGAACTGGTATTATATTCTGCAGATGCTTGATTGTTTGAAGGTTTCCAATTAGGTGTGCTCCTGGTCTCTAACACACACACACACATTTTACAAAGTATTTTGGTTGTCACAAGTTCCAGCCTCATACTTTAGGGGGCATTCTGTTACACATCTCTTTGGTCACTCTGGTGGTGTTTCTACAATCTTGTATTCAGGCTCCCAACAAGGACTTTTTACCTGAGAAAGATGACTGTTGTCTTCCTCCAGAAAACACATTTTAAAAGTGAGTTTGCAGGCTACCTATGTATTAGGGTGCGAGAATGCATAATTATTGCAGGATACCCACACCTAGGGTGTGAACTGTTCACAGGCTACTCTATAGGCAAGGTGCAAACCTGTTTTTAAGCTTGGAGAAGAAAAGAAGTCTTGAGGATTCTAGAAGGGAATCTTCTAGAGGATGATTTGGCATTCGTATGGTTGGCATCCTACTGACTTCTCTGATTTGGTGGGATCATACTCATCCATGTAACCATCTCTCCTTCTCCTATATATTGAAAGGTTTCTCATGGAAAAGGTTAAGCAAGATTGAATGAAGAATTGGTGAAAGAATTGTGTGAGGAATTCTGCTTGGATAAGAGCTTGGAGCTCTCATTTGACCTATCAAGCTGGGTTAGATCTTCTTCATATGATTCTAGAACAAGTGTGTGTTGGAACCAAGGGCCACTGAAAGGAATCTTGCGACATCAAGGCAATCAGGTTGTAATCTTCTATTTCCATATAATATGATACAGAGGCATGTCCCTTTCCCATAAAATCACTGCTATTTTATTGTGTAATTCCTTGATCATATGCATAGGTTGACTTTTGAATATACTTTGTTATCTTCACTTTGGTTGGTTTGTGCTATCTTGGACTTGTTTGCATGAGAGCACCGGAGAAAAGTGGGAACAATAGAGACCTAAGGAAGTGATCTAAAGGTATGTTACTTGTTCCTCTCTGCTAGTAGATTCAATGGTCACAACTTAGGGAAAGAGTAGTGTCCTGTCTTGTTTTTTTCTAGATCCAGGTGGATCTAGGGAGATATGTTTGTGTCCGCACTTACCTATTTGTTCAATAACAAAAGGGCTTGTTTTTCGTCCCCATCCATGGTAAATCTCCTAAGACTCATTTGTACTATGAAAACATACTAATAGTCCACATATTCCTAGTTAGAGTCCTTGTTCATGGAAAAAAAATCCTTTTTTAGGTCCCAAGGCCCTTATATTCGTCCCCAAGATATAACATAGGCCTTGAATCTCATGTGTGGTGTGAAAAAATCATACCATATCCCATATCCCACCCAGAGTCCAAAGATACCTTAGAAAGGATCTAAGTGGTTTTTTGAGGCCTAATTCATGGCCCTTGAACTCAAGAAGCTTTATTTTGTGCCTAAGCTCTATGTTCTCTTCCCCTTGCCATGGGATATTCCCTAAGACCCATTCTTTCTATGAATACATACTAATGGTTCCAAAGGTACCCATAGAGACCAAAGATCCCCTTCACAAGTCTTATTTGGTTATTCATTGATTCAATAACTATTACATGAAGCTTTCTACTGAGAAGATTCAAATAGGGCCTTAACACCTTTTTCTCTTTCCCTAACCATGTTTAAGGCCCCTAGTACCTTACATGGTGTGAAAATCCTTCTAATGGCTCTAAGTTCCTTCTTAGAGGCCTTGAGAGACAACTATGATGCATAAAACCTATGAATGGTGCCCATATCCCACCCACAGGCCAAAGATCCCTTAGAGATGGTCTGTGTGGTGCTTCAAGGATTTGTTCATAACCATTGAGATTAAGAATATTTGTACAGGGCCTAGGTCACTTGTTTTCCTACCTCATCCATGGTATATCTCTTGATACGAAATCTTATTTTCCATAATATATTAATGGTGCACATATTCCCAATAGAAGGACTTAGTCTTTGCCATTAGGAATGAGAAAGATTTTATTAGAGCATAAGCCCATGATCCTTTCTTATTATGAAAAATGTACTATTAGCATGAAATATTCCACAAAGAGGTGAAATGTCCCATACAAGTGTCTTGTGTGGTTGTACAAAGACTACATCACAAAGATTAATGAGAAGATTGAAATTGGGCCTAAGTATCTTATGTTCTTTCCCTAACCATGGGTAAGATCCAAAGTGCCATACTTGATGTCCAAAACTTGTGAATAGTGATTGTATCCCACCTAAAGTCCAGATATCCCTTAAAGAGGATCAGTGTGGTGGTTTGAGGCCATGTTCATGGCCATTAAGGACAAGAACATTTTTTTAGGGCCTGAGGCCATTATTTCCCTCCCCTGGCCATGGTAGAGGTCCTAATAGNTCTTAAGAACCTAAGGAACAAAATACCCTAACATTATAAAAGGTATTCTAACATTATTTTATTCCCTTTTATCTTTCCATTGGATAAGGTATTCTAACATTATTTTGTTCCTCAATTTCTTCTCTTTAGCGACCAAACTGTTCAAGGATTAGAATGACATGATACATTCAATTCATCATCTAAATGTGGAAAGGTATTTGAGATTTGGACCCTTTGTCTTACTACTCTCTTAACATGAAAATCATGAGCAAAACCATGGGGGACCTGAATTGGTTTATTCTCTCATGGAGAAACAAGCATATCTGTTGGTGCAATCCTTAAAAAACTTCAGAATTTATATCATGAATTCCAAGATAATTGCACTTTTGCTTCATCCTACAATAAAGGAAATATACAAGTTCATATGTATTTAATTTGTTTGGAGGAGAAGTTAGCCGAATGAGTATGAGTCAATCCTTCATTGCATTAGCTAGTTTAGAGGCAGAACATGTTGTTGCGACAAAATCTACTAAAGAAACTATGATTATTAAGACTGTGTAACAGTATTGGTATCCAACATGGTAGTTTGGAAATACAATGTGATAGCCAAAGTTCCATTGCAATGGACAATAAGTTGTGATAGCCAAAGTGCCATTGCAATGGCCAATAAGTCAACTTACAATGGAAAGAGTAAGCATATTGATGTGAAGCACCACTTTGTTAGGAAAATGGACGAGCAAGGTGTGGTGAAGTTAACAAAGTGAATAATGCAGTTGATGCACTAACAAAGGCAGTCAATGGA
>JASDQU010414442.1:0-10367 GCA_032191745.1 Picea mariana
TGGGATCATTACGCTTCAAACTGTTTCAAACTTTTGATTAATAACTTATCGCTAATTAAAATTGAAATTGTCCTTAAGGTAATCGTGGTTAGAGGACACTGTGGAGGTAGATGACGTGATGCTAGGGGAAGAGGTGGGACACCTATTTTAGAAGAGAAATTCATTGGGAAAGAGTAGGTTGCGGTGGGGGATGTGGTTGGTTTGATGAGGTCCTTCTAGAGGATGTCAAAAGCCTTAACTAACCGACTAGATAGAGATGAGGCTAGGGTGCCTGTACCCACTGAGAGCTCACAACACGCTCCAGTTGGTAGTGGTAGTATTCACAGAGGAATCGAGAAGGTTAAGTTTCCCAAATTCATGGGTTCCATGGACGGCTCAGCCGTTGAGGCATGGTTGGAGAACATGGAGATGTGCTTTTCACTTCACGACTACACCTCCCACATGAAGGTCAGCATGGCAGTCTTCCAACTGAAGGGGAGTGCTCTTCTATGGTGGAAGATGCTCCTACCTCAACTAAACATGTCTTTCAAATATGTATCATGGAAATTGTTCGAGGAATGGTTCCAGGAAAGGTATTTGTCAGAGAAATTCATTGAGCGCCAACTCAATGAGTTCAACGCCTTACGATAGCATGGTCATATGATTCTTGAGTATGAGGCCTAATTCATAGAGCTTCTTAGGTACACTCCACATCTGAACACCAAGAAGCTTATCAATAAGTTTGTGTTCATCCTTAACTTCATCATTCGTTCGAAGGTCAGGATCATAATGCCTCAAACGTTGCACGATATAGTACGAAAGGCCCACATAGCTGAGGAAGATTTGACTAGCAAGGGTCAGGGTAGGACTCTAGCAAGACCGACTGGACAGATGACATCAGGTGCGCAACATCATCAGACACCAGCCCGACATACAACAGGGTATCGAGATACGTCAAGAGGATCCACATTCACAACATCATGATGATCATATTCTCAACAGAGGAATCCCTACAGAGGACCACAACATCAACAACAACGTCACCCATAACAGCAGCAGTTTAAGCATGTTCAACAGAACAAACCAGGATATTAGGCTGGTAGGCCAACAACTTCTACATCAGGGACTAGGAGTACTAGACCGAAGACTAGATGTTGGACATGTGGAGAGCCACATTACCAACAACAATTTCCAGTTGAGAATTCCAGAGTGGTCGGGTCAATGGGACACACTACAGTTGGATATTTGGGAAAGGCCCAAAAGATTCATGCAGTGGTGAATAACTGCTAGACCGAGCACCAATCCACTATGCTCGAAACGTAAAGTACCATCTCCGACCAAACCTTTAGTATTTTGATAGATCTAAGTGCTACACAGAGCTTTATTTCTAGTACAACACTAAAAATAATTAAGGTAAAGGAAGTCGAGCAGAAAGAGTGGTGCCAAACAGAAGGTTGGAGGAAAGGTTGTGGACTGTCACATTAACTTGGAATATTTTGAAACGAATTTCAACCTATATGTCACGATCCTAGGATTGTATGACATCGTGATTGGTATGTACTGATTGGAATCGCATGATGCAATACTCAACTGTAAGATGAAATTGTTGATTTCGACTGATGATGAGGGACAAATAAGAGTGATCATAGGAAGAAACTAGGGAGTTTCCTTGAGGTTCATTTCTTTCCTACAACTACAGAAGAGCTTGCGAAAAGGATGGAAGTTATTTGAAATATTAGCACTAAACGACAAGGGAGAGATGAAAGGATTAGAAAACCTTTCGGTAGTACGAGAGTTCGCTGACGTGTTTCCAGAAGAGTTACCAGGTTTTCTACCCGAAAGAGAATTGGAATTTACAATCGACTTCTAACCTGTAATTGAACCGATAGCAAGAGCACCTTATCAGATGTCAATGCCTGAGTTAAAGGATTTGAAAATTCCACTAAGGGAGTTGTTGGACCTAGGAATTACACGTCCAAGTGTGTCACCTTGGGGTGCGCCTGTTATTTTCACAAGAAAGAAGGATGGGTCATGGAGACTTTGCATTGACTACCGTTAATTGAAAAAGGTAACAATCAAGAACCAATATCCATTTCCAATATTAGATTATTTGTTTGATAAAATGAAAGGAGCGACAATGTTTTCAAAGATTGACTTGAGATCAGGTTATCACCAGTTACGATTTAAAAAGGAATATATTCCTAAGACCGCCTTCAAGACGAGGTTTGGACACTATGAGTTTACTATTTTACTATTTGGACTAAAAAACACCCTTGTGTTATTCATGATCTTGATGAATGGGGTGTTCCATGAATACTTGGACAAGTTTTTCAAGTATTCATTGATGACATATTGATATATTCTTAGACAATGGAAGAACATGACAAACATTTCCGCTTAGTACTATAGTGTTTACGAGAAAACAAATTATATGGGAAACTGTCAAAATGCTATTTTTACCAATCGAGGATTCATTACTTAGGGCATGCTATATCCGACGAAGGTATTGTTGTGGATCCAATGAAGGTAAAGGATATTATGGAATGGCCTGTGCCGACAAACGTACCCGAAGTACGCATTTTTATGGGTTTAGAAGGATATTACCGATGGTTCGTTGAAGGTTTTTCGAGGATAGAAAATTCGATACTAGAAGTACACATCTTTATGGGTTTAGTAGGATATTATCAACGGTTCGTCGAAGGTTTTTTGAGGATAGAAAATCCGATCAACGATGGAAGAACATGAAAAAAAATTCTGCTTAGTACTACAATGTTTACAAGAAAACAAATTATACGGGAAACTGTGAAAATGTTATTTTTACCAATCGAGGATTCATTACTTAGGGCATGCTATATCCGATGAAGGCATCGTTGTGGATCCAACGAAGGTAGAGGCTATTATGGAATGACCTGCACTGACAAACGTACCAGAAGTACACATCTTTATGGGTTTAGAAGTATATTACCGACGGTTCGTCGAAGGTTTTTCGAAGATAGAAAATCCAATCATAGAATTGCAGAAGAAAAACAAGAAGTTTGTATGGACCGAGAAATGCGCAGGAGAATTTCAAAGGCTCAAGGAGTTGTTGACGAAAACCCCGATACTGAAATTCCCTGACATGGATAGGGATTTATGAGTATACATAGACGCGTCCAAGGAAGGTTTAGGTGGAGTCTTGATGCAAGACGATCAAGTGATCACTTACATCTCCAAGAAATTAACAAAGCATGAGGAGAACTACGCAACGCATGATTTGGAGTTATTGGCCATTGCTTATTCCTTGAGAGTGTGGAGACACTATCTGATTGGAAGAAAATTTGAACTAAAAAGAGATCATTATGGATTGTAACACATATTTACGCAGAGAGACTTGAACCCACGACAAAGGCGTTGGTCAAAATTACTTACAGAATATGATTTTGAGATTATGTACATTAAAGGAACAATGAATAGAGTGGAAGATGCATTGAGTTAGAGACCACGCATATTCTCGGTGATACCTCTTTAGACGAATCTTCGAGAAAATATTCTAACTATGCAGTTCGACGATGACTAGTATAAATAGGTTAAGGAAAATATTAGACAAGACACCACGTTGGTACCAAAGTTTGAAGGATATATATTGGAAAATGATGGATTGATGAGGTATAATAAATGGATTTACGTACCCCCTAACGATGAATTGAGAAGTTTGATCTTAATCGAATCTCATAGAGAAGTGTACCTGGCTCATCCAGGAGTCACAAAGATGAGGGAAAACCTTAAGCTCTTATTCTTCTGGAAAGGAATGAAGGCGGACATAGTTAACTACGTGGCGAGATCTCTAGAATGTCAGAAAGTGAAGGCTGAATATAGACATCTGAAAAGGTTACTACAGCCTCATGCTATATTGTAATCGAAATGGGAGGTCATTTTGATGGACTTTTTTGTTGGATTTCCACTGATGGTAAGGAGGCATGACTCGATTTTCGTGGTAGTTGACACTCTGACGAAGAGTGCACATTTTATTTCTATGCGTACAATGTATCAGGAACCATACATAGCTAGAGATTTTATCAGCGATATTGTGAGATTACATGGCGTGCAAAAAAGGATCATATCCGATAGAAGATTAGTGTTTACAGGTCATATTTGGACCAGTTTCCAAGAGGACTTGGGGACACAACTGAACTTTAGCATAGCGTATCACCCTGAGATTGATGAGAAGACAGAAAAAATGAACTAGATCTTGGAATATATGTTTCTTGTGTATGTAATTGATCAACAGAAGCGTTGGGAATATTTCTTTCCACTGATAGAGTTTGCATACAACAACAACTATCAAAGTACCGTTAAGATGACATTGTTTGAGTTTCTTTATAGGAGATCGTGTCGAACTCCATTGAGCTGGGATCGACTTGAATATAGGGTCTTGGTTGGACTAGAAGTGATCCAAGGAATGGAAGTACAAATGAAATCGATAAGACAAAGGATTAAATAAGCACAAGATCGAAAGAAGAGTTATGTTGATGCGCATCACGTTTACCGCAATTAGGAAGTTGGTGACCGAGTCTTCTTGTGGGTGAAACCACACAAGATTTCGATCAAGTTTGGAAATGGTGCTAAAATATCTCCTAGGTTTGTGGGACCTTTAAAAGTTGTGGAAAAGAAATGATCTGGGGCCTATCCACTAGCCTTTCCTGATTCTTTGAGGAGTATGCACGATATTTTTCATGTATCTGTTTTGAGACATTATGTTAGTGATCCTACACATGTGATTGACATGAATTCCTTACAGGTGTCACACGAGGGTGCACTCACAGTGGAGCCAATTTGCATTCTGGACCATCGCATTCAACAACTACGACGTCAAACAGTCGATCAAGTCAAGGTCCAGTGTGACAATTATAGTCCACACTCGTCTACCTGCAAGGATGCATGTGATATGCGCCAACAATTTTCGTATTTGTTTGATAGATTAGACATATAGATCTTGTCAGATACTTTTATTATTACATTTTATATATTGTACAACTTCAGGATGCATTTTAAAACAAGAGGGGGTGTATGTAACATCCCACTCTTGCTATCACATGTTATCGACTTATTCTTTGAGGACACTTGTGTGCAAGTGATCTGGTTATAGTACATGGTTGTTGTTTTTCTTATGGATTATTATGATGATGTTGATGGATTATGATTTGATGTTATTGATATATGTGTATTGACAGATGCTATTGACAGGTTTTCCCTGAATGTGTAGGACATTAACAGAGTGTGGATACCGATGGTATCAATGGGCCTCCTTGAACTCGAGATTGAGTCAGGGTGTAGATTGTATTGGTTTGAGTATTTCATTTATGCATATGTGACATATGATCAATTTTAGTATGATTTTGTATTGGATCATTGATAGTGTTTCATTGATGGATGCAGGATGATGAATTCTTTCTAATATGACTCACATAAGGAGTAAAGGGGCCATGCACATAGACCATATATTGTGGGAGAAATGTGGCAGATTCCCTTTCACAGCCTACTAGCACTCCCACTATGGCGAAAATTGTAGGTTAACGATTACCTAGTTTGAGAGGTCCACGATGTCGTGAGGGTAGAATAAGGCAGTCACTCACAAACATATCTAAGGGGCACACAATAAGGCAGGGTCCTTATTCCTTAGAAGCCCTTAGTCTCTCACAAGGTCACCCGAGTGGAGTGTTGAATCCAAGGGTTGGAAAAATACCAAAACCAGTCAAAGGAGACTGGCACCCTTGGAGCACAAAGTGCGTCTTGAAGGGCACGTCACGGAAATAAAACTTGAGTCAATGAATCTAGGTGGCCTAGAAAACCTTGAGAGAATAATCAAACCTTGTAAAATCTTTAGGCATTTTCGGATTTAATTAATTAATTAAGGATTGAAATTATTAATTGAATCCCCAAATGAAAGTCTAAGCCTATTCAATTTTTTTTTATCCTAAGTCTAAGTTAGTAAGAAAACTAAAACTAAATTATAAATTAAATAACGAGGGGATGAAGTAAATCAATTTAAGAAATTAAGAAAAATAAAATAAACCTAAAGATTGATTTAATACACATATGTGCAAGAAATTACCAAATTGGAATTTAAGGTAAGAATGACATAGAGTTGAAGGAATGTGTACGCATAGAAAGGTATCTAGAGTCTAGTTAAAAACTAGTCTAACTAGGAGAAGAATCTTGTTTTAACTCAACTTAGATTTAGTAAGGTGTCAGTCATTAATTGGAAATAAGGGGAATAAAGAGACAACGAGGAATGATTTAAGGAGCGCTTTTAGGAAGGGTGAGGGAAATTGATTCTTATTAAAATAAATTGTGAAATTACTTGTGCAACTTGGGGGAGAGGATGACAAGTGTAAGGGAGAAATAATTATAAATTATTTAATTAAAAAATGAATTAATTGTGCAAGTGGGGATGTGTCATGGAGAAATTATATAAAACAAATGGCCTAGATGAGAAATGGATCACACTGGTGATGGGTAAAGTTATGCTGCAGAATGTTTGACTAGTTTTACTTGTGAGAGTTGGGATACCCATGCTTGAGAGAGAGTAGTGACTCTACCTTGCGAGACAAGCTAGGAGCTAGAGGATTTTTGGTTGTGTTTGTGCATGACCCCTTTGTGGTTCATGGGGCTAGGGGGAAGAAAAGTACCCCTAGCATTGGTTGGGAGGTATCGATGACGTCTTTGCGATTAGCAAGCAGGAGGATGGAAGGATCACTAGTTGTTGAAGAACATTTCCAAGCCTAGCTTCGTCGGTGACAATATTCTCCTTTGCGCTTGAATTGTAATAAGATTTGGTTATATATGTAGGCTTTTCTTATTCTCCGCAAATGTAATAAAAACACTGTTAACAAATGCATTCTTCTTGTCACTTGAATTGTAATAAGATTTGGTTGTATATGTAATGTTTTCTATTTCTCCGCAGATGTAATGGAGACACTGGTATCAAAATGTATTCCCTTGTCGCTTGAATTGTAATAAGATTGGATGTATATGTAATGTTTTCTATTTTTCCACGGATGTAATAAAAACTTTGTTTATCCATTCGTATGCTCTATGCTTGGTCATTGTTAATGATTATAACCAACACAAAACTGAAGTAAGTTATGGCTTCCGTTACATATTGTATGGTCTTTCTAAACTTAGTTGATGTGCCCTTGTATTATATCATTTTCTACTCGATTCCTTTCGATCGCCATGAATAGTTGTGCGATCATTAAGATGCTCTAGTTCTTTTTTCCTATTGTGAGATACTCAAGTGAAATTCCTCTCGGTCGTTGTCCTCAATTGGTGTGATGGTGAGTCACTTGTCAATTATTGAAAACTGAGTAAAAATTTATTTAATCCATGCTTGGATACTTGTGAGCTTGGTCTTTAACTTCATAAAAATGAACTTTTGGCTAAAATAGACCCTCCCATTTTCTTGGTTCAGCACACCCAAAATCTTGCAACTTGAATCATGCATAGGTGATTGATCTGGTGGCCTCACTGTATCAACCCCATGGTACCCTTCCTTGAGGGTGAATCCAAGATGCAGGTAGGTTCGATGGGGAGAAAATTCCTTGGTGTTTATGAAAAGGACTTTCCTCTTTCTGCATACAATCTCGAATGGTTGAGGTATAATTGCAACAATCCTTAAATAAATTTGAAGCGTATTGGCAGAATATCCATGTGAATCTGCTGGTATCATGCCAAGAAAAATAAATGACAACATTCTCAGTAATGATAGAAGGATATTTATGTATATCTAAAAGGAGCAACTTCCTTAGGTCACAACATACGTAGTCAATCTTAATTCTTAGCGTAAGATCTTGATGCCAACACACTCAATTATTTATTAACTTGTGAGCTTGATGTTGTAGTAACAGAGGTAGTGACCCTCGCACACGATGTTAACCTTGGCATTATTTGAATTTGGCGGGAGTCTTAACCTGTTAGGTTGTCACACCTCCATTTAATGGGTTGCATATTACAGTGAGATGGATGGAGTGGATTTAGCACCAAATCCCCTTCTTACTTGAACGACACTTTGTTAGTTCCAACAGGATTTCGTCTCTTGTTTTTTTTCTTATGCTTATTTTGGATTGTGATGCCTGGTTAGCACACAAACACCCCTTCTACATTTATTGAGGCTTGTTCCACGTTTGAAGGGATATCATTACGCCCACTTTAACACTTAATTAGAATTGTTGAGATGTTGTGTTGATGCTGCGTTAACACTGTTGAGAGTTATCTTTTACTTGAGTTGAGATGTTGCATTATGATTTATCCTTTCATTATACAGGGAGGATCTAAACTCATCCCTTGTTGTCCCAGTCTTAAACGATGGTCTGAATTGTTGTCATGTGTGGTATAGGATTTATGATAAATTGTGAAGCAAAGAGAAATGCAGAGAGAAAAGAATAGAACAGTATATTGGAATGTATGAAGAAATGAAGAAGTTAAGAAGTACAATGCAATGGGAGATGGCTGAGCTAAATAAGCTCAAGCAAAAAAAAAATAGAAAGTACAACTGTCCAGTACAGCTGGCAATGTACAGTCAGACTGTTGAGGTTATATTATATTTAACACTCCCTCCTAAACTCAACAGTTACAAACATCAGCACTGATTATGCCTAAGCGTTGTCTCTGAAAATCAAAACTGAATTTCCAAGTGGCTTTGTAAAAATATCAGTAAGTTGATCTCGAGAACCACAGAATTGTAGTGCGATATCATGATTATTGACTAGCTCACGTATGAAATGAAAACGAGTGTCAATGTGTTTGCTCTTCTTATGAAACACATGATTTTTAGATAAAGAAATTGCTAAAGTATTGTCACAGAATATAGGAGTTGGATCCTTTTCTGTATGTGACATATATCTCAATAATCTTCTCAGCCATACAGCTTGACAAGAAGCTGAGGTAGTTGCAACATACTCTGCCTCTGCAGAAGATATTGAGACAATTGGCTGCTTCTTTGATGCCCATGAGATTAGGTTCGTGCCCAGTTGAAAAACATGTCCATATGTGCTTTTCCTATCATCTAGGCTGCCTGCAAAATCACTATCTGTGTAACCAGAAAGTTGATTACTATCAGATTTAGTGTACCATAAGCCAAAATGTAGTGTTCCTGCTACATATCTCAAAATTTGTTTTGCCATTTTCCAGTACGAATCTTTGGGTGATTCCATGAATCTGGAAACAAGGCTGGCTGCATACATGATGTCAGGCCTAGTTGCTATAAGATACAACAGACTGCCTACTAAACTTTTGTATAAAGTAGAGTCCACTGTAGGACCTTCATCATTCTTGCTCAATTTTGTGCCTAGTGGTATGGGGGTTTCCGCTGGATTGCATTCTTCCATGCGAAATATGTTGAGGATGTCTACTACATACTTTTGCTGACAGACAAAAATGCCTTTGGCTGATTGATGAACCTCAATCCCTAAAAAATATTTCATTATGCCAAGATCTGTCATCTCAAACTCAGATTGCATGGCATGTTTAAAATCTATTAACTCAAGATTTCTAGTATAGATCATGTCATCAACATGTAAACATACAATCAATATTTTACCGTGCTGATCTGTTTTGGTGTAAAGAGTTGGCTCATTTTGGCTTCTACTGAAACCACTTTTGATCAGATAAGTGTCAATTCTACTGTACCAAGCTCTTGGAGCTTGCTTTAAACCATACAAGGCTTTCTTCAACCGATATACTTTGGCTAGGTGCTCTTGGACTTCAAATCCAGGTGGTTGATTGACATAAACTTCTTCTTCTAAGTAACCATTTAGGAATACTGACTTGACATCCATTTGGTAAACTTGCCATTTGTGTTGTGCTGCTATGGCCAATAGAGTTCTGACAGTGTCTAACCTTGCTACTGGAGCAAAAGTTTCACCGTAATCAGTACCTGGTTGTTGTGAGAATCCTTGGGCAACAAGTCTTGCCTTGTGCTTTTCAATCTGTCCTTTTTCAATGAGTTTAGTTTTATAAACCCACTTGACATCAATACTCTTCTTGTGTCTTGGCAAATCAATAAGATCCCATGTCTTGTTCTTCTCAATGGAGTCAATTTCTTGGTTCATGGCTTGAACCCAATGTGGCTCCTTAGCTTCTTCCTTAAATGATGTAGGTTGACATGACATTAAAGAAAAAAGGTTGTGTTGTTCAAAGTCATCCAACTGCTGATGGATTTCTCTCAAACTTTGAGTTCTATGATTTTGTGGTTCAGAGAATGATTCTCTGCTGGAAGTTGAGTTATCCTGTGAGTTATCTGGTTGTCCTTGTACCTGTAGTCTTGGAAGAGAAGTTTGAGGTACTTGCTGTCCTGAGATTTTTGCATTTTCAGAACTTGGTAGCAATGGATTTTGAATGTACATTTGCTG
>JASDQU010414445.1:0-10367 GCA_032191745.1 Picea mariana
TTTAGAGGAGAATATTCCACCTGGAGAATATTCTCTTTCAGTTGACACTTCAGTTTGACTAGCTGAGTTGAGTTTAGATGTTGCATTGGTTTTGTCACCATGCAACATTGGGATCATCACCAATTCACTACTCTTTGTTTAGTCAGTTAACTGAATACTAGTTGACTAGTTAACTCAGCTAGGTGGTAGTTCACTCCCATAACTGCCTGAGAGATTAGACTAGGTAGCAGTTTACTCTTGTAACTGCTGGTGTGTGTCCAGATCAATCTAGACCACCACTATGGCTCATTAGTTACTCATTTATCCTATATATATTGTAAATTATTGATTTCCCACAACCCTATTGTAGTTATGTGGATCAGTAGATTGAACCATATAGCAATGCATGGGCATCGCAGGTTTTGAAGCTGAAAATACATGAGAAGGCTCCTCGTGCTGAGATCGATTCCTCCTTGAATCCAATGGATTCCCTGCAAGGTTTCCTGCTGCCTGAAGTGTGGTATGTGCCTTATTGGACATTTGCTGAAGCTTTAGCATTGGCTTCTTATCTGGATGTACTACCTGCTTATTTCCATGTACATAATTTGAGTGTATGGAATCATCTCTGATGTCTGAAATTGATGGAAGAACAAGAGTATATGCATGTTTCAGTGGAGGTGCATGCAAAGTACTCTCCTTATGTGTAAGTAGAATAGAGGAGTCATTGTCAAAAAACTTAGTGAATTTATACAACATTGACTTGTGATCCACCTCACCAATTGCAATAATGGAATTGTCATGCATGTCAGTTACTAAAACTGAATCTGATGTAAATTCAACCTTTTTTTCTTTTTTAGTGATCTGATAAACTGAGAGTAGATTCATAGAAAGCTTTGGAACATGTAAGACGTTCTCAAAACTATCATTGTGGATTTCCAATCTCCCTTCTCCTACTACTGCTACTGGAGTATCATCCCCCATGAGAATAGGGGGTCTTGAGCATGGACTCAAGAAAGAGAAAACTTTATCTTTCGTTGCCATATGATGGGTTGCACCAGAATCTATAATCCATGAATCAGATGAGGAATTAATTGCAACAAAAGCATGATGATTACCTTTCTTAGGAGAAGGATCTTCTTCCTTCTGATTCTCTTCTTCCTTCTGCTTCTTGACTCCCTATGGAATGAAGTTTCCAAGGTTGTTCTGCTGAATTTCATGTGCCATAAGATCGATCTGTTTCTTCATGCATGTGGATTCTTCATGATTTGGTTTATTGCGGTAAGTGCATTGCTTTCCCTTCTTCTTCTTCTTGGGATCTGAAGAGTCTTTGGAACCCGAAGAATCATTAAAGGATTTGGAATATCCCTCCTTCCTATTCTGTTTGAATGACTCTTTTCCATCCTGCATGATGAGTGCATGTGCTTTGGGATCTTTCATGAGGCCCATATGTATGAGTTTTGTCTGCTCTTGTGTAAGAGACTCAATGAACTAAGCCAACGTAGGCATTTTCCAAATTTTTCTAAAAATACATCTGCTAGAATGGAAATTGGTGACATATATAGTGTATTCTGGTCCTATCTTGGCCAAGATTGTTAGAATAAGTTGTTTATCTTGTGTAGACTTATCAATACCACATTCACCCAAGCTTAATAGAAAAGATTGAAATTTAGTAAAAAAATCTTGTATATTATCAAAACTTTTAGGGTCTAAGGTATTCAACTCTACCTCAAGCATATGACCTCGCATCTCATCCCGCTTTCCAAAGAGTCCTTCCAAGGTGGTCCAGATCTCATTTGGAGTCTTGCATGTGGCAACATGAAACCACAAATCAATCGAGATTAACTCAAGAAGTAGTCCTGTGGCCTCATTCTTATGGTTCACCCATCTCATCTTCTCAATCATTGATGTAGGTTCTGTTTCTGTTGCCATCATCAAATTATACAATCCTTTCCTTCTAAGTTGGAATTCTGCCTTGGGCTTCCAATCAAAATAATTGTATGGTGTGAGGATTACCACCGAGTTTGGCTATATAATAGTTTTCATATCTATCTCTCCCATTGATTCCAAGAACCCCTAAAAATTTACTCTCAATCTGCAAGTGAAAAAATTAAGAAATTAAAAATTCATATCAGTTTCAGGAGATGATCTTGCGACTTACTTTCTGAGAAAACGGTGAGGAATCTCGCCGAATTGTTGAAAACCCACTTCCAAAATGGGCCGATTTACTTTCCATGGAGACTGTTTCCTCCAAAATATAATATTTTGGGAGAAATGAATGTGAAAAGGTACGGCCACAGATTCATATCAGTTTCAAGAGGCTATCTTGTGGCTCACGTTCTGAGCAAGCTGTGAAGAATCTCGTGAAATGGTTCAAAACCCGCTTCCAAAATGGGCCGATTTACTTTCATCATGAGCCATTTCCTCAAAAACGTAATATGTTGGGAGGAATAATTGTTGAAATTTATGAGCGTGACTTTAGCTTACCGAAACCCCGATTTTCCTTATTCTTTGGCTTGTCTGGGTTGCTCCAAGCAGCATAGCTCTGATACCATATCAGTGTTTCATGAAAACCTACACATGATATCTAGTTAAAGTAAGTACAAACAAAGCTTATCAAGAAAATAAGAGAGATTCAATATGGAATAATGAGAAAATATATTCACACTACTCCAATGAGTTGATTATTGATACATAGATCATGATCAATATGATACAATGAATGAGTGGAATACACTCATATATTTGGCAAAGAATTCCATAATTAAGAAAAGAAATCAAGCAGTTAACTTTCTTTAGGAATGCATGCATGCATAATAGTGATGGTAAAAATAGAAAGTCTAAATAGAACTAGTCAGTTAACTCCCACGAAACTAGTGTGTAGAAAATATAAATTTCTCCAACACACTGAAGCAGAGAACAACTAGCTCCCAGCTCACCTCGCAAGGCCGAGCTACCACTCCTCACCGATCTGGGTATCCCAACTCCCACAAGATAATTCAATCAAGTCTAAAATTCTGCAGCATAACGTTATGCATAATAGAAGAGATCCATCATCCTTCTCCTCCCTCCTTTATATAGAGTTTCTAAGTCATTTACCTTCCAAAAATCCCATTTAATTTATTGTTCAATAATTTAATTCATAAAAATCCTCTCCGTACAAGTGTCACCCATACCCTTCATTGCACCATAAATTAATTTCATTAATTAATTAATTACTCATATTTCCCTCACCCACCTAAAATCATTCCTAGAATCGCTCCTAGGTGTACCCATATTCCCTTACACATTTTAATGACTTACCCCCTTACTAGTTTACTAGTTGAGTTTAATTTAGAAAGTTCTTAAATGCTAGATACCTTACTAAGTTAGTCTTTCTGCTTTTTCCTTGTGCTTCCCCTTTCTTTTTATGTTTCTCGCTTTTTCTTAGTTTCCTAATTCTTTTAAATTTCCCTCTTTCCCTTTTCATTTAAAAATCAAATTGGCAGGTGTAGAAAATCAACTTTTTCCCCTTTTCCTTTTTAATTAATAAATTTTTAATTAGCATATGTGATAAAACAATTATTTCCCCCTTTTCCCCCTTTTTAACCCATATTGTCACAAGAGTTGGTTCTAGGTTGTAATAGAGCCAAACCTTAGCACATTTTTAATGAGATAATAAATCATTGCTTGGAAATTGACTTGGGTTGCTGCAAGCCAATCCCCGAGGTAACCTAAAACCTGCTTTAGAGTGTGTTTCTGACCTAATACACTCAGAGAGGGCTATCTCAATAGCCAAAGGATCTTTGCTCAAAGAATATTCAATAATCACAGTAGGAATGCCAGATTTCTTATAAGACAAGATATTATGATAAGGTTGGTGGTTACACTGATTTGAAAAGGCCTATTGGGAAATGGAGTCAAGTGAAGGCCAAAGAATAGAGATAATAATAGTGATTTTGTTACTTGAGGGAAATGAGGCAAGGTAGGTCGTTCCTTCAGCATATAATAATCAAGATGTGATAGCAGAAAGAGGGAAAATATCATTGTAGTGAAAGCACCTAATCAATGATGAATTTTCACTACAATTTTAGAATACAAAGACTGAAGGCTAATAGCTAAGTGAAGACCGTTGTTCTTGAGTGAATTCCAGTTACCTATCATTTGAAACATAACATATGTCAATGTTTGTAAGGAGCATGCAAGATGAATTCCAAACAAATTTAACTCAGTTGATCAAGAAAGAAATAAACAATGTAGATGTAACAAAGCAGAGAAACATGCTGAAAGCGTCAATCGTGAAGAATCTCATGTATCAGGTAAAACTTCTCTCCTGCATTACTCCATTAAGATCTTCAAAAGAAACTCTGTTTTCAATAGAAACCCTCTTCCAAAGAGGTCGAAGCCCCCTCCAGTGCCTCTAAAAAATCCTCCTTTAAATTACCAGCACAAAATTAACTATAAAACCATTACATACTCCTTTTTTAAAAGAAATAATCTAAATAAATCTCTATTCGTTGTGAGGGATATGGAAATGGTTCGCCTTCCTAGAATTCTGCAACTGTCAGATGCTCTGTCGGCTTTTTTAAAATGATACTAATAACTTTGAAAATTTGTGTATGCATGGTCTCTTTGTATGGTTGAACTTTAATGCAGAGTTCTCATCGCTTTACAAACCGTTTGGAGGTCATGTAACGAAAATGTCCTCTGTAAAAACAATAAATTTGCTTCGAAGCCAAATTGCAATTTTATGACCTCTGCAACACAAATGATCAAATGGGAAATCTTCTCTCTTGAAAATCTGGAACAAATCCCTTGACGCTGGTCTGCTCCTTGAAATGCCTTTGTCAATGCTTAAATGTTTCTTGAATATGCTCTGGGCAATCCCGAAACCAGTGAAAGCAATGGGCACTTTGAATGTTTATATCATGCCTTTCAACCTTTAACTTTAAATCTGGATTGGATCATTGATGAACGCTGGTCTCTATCATTAGGAGGTGATTTTTTCAAAACATAGTGACATGTGTGTTAACCACATCGAATCTTAATCATGAAATATTTATCAAAATAAATGAAACCAAATCTGCAGGTGAAGCTCTGTTGACAAATCCTGGATCTGGAAATTCTAGTCGACCATCAATGCAATGCTTAGTAATGTAAGCATAGTCACACTCTTCTACAGCTGACAGGTGGATACCAAGTTGAGTCAAGTTGTGCTTGGAATCTGATCTGAAAGAGATTTGGCTAAATATTTGAAGCATGAAAAGTATGTTAATTTCCTCAATCTTCCGATTGGCTTTGTTTGTAGGGTCATGTTAGCCTGAAGAACAGCATTCGTTGTGTCCTCATGTCCTCATATTTACTGTATGAGTGATAAATCAATATAATGATGCGTGCTAGGCGTTGATTGTATAGAAATGAAAGCCAACGCAGACTCCCTCTTCGTGACTTGAATGGGGCATTCAGGATGTTGGGTTGTTGGACTTTGTGCGTTGCTTGGTGTTGTTGGCATGTTGTGTGCAGGTATCAAAACTGACCTCTTTTTCCTCAATTTCGCATCTAAATCGAAAACGCCAAGTGCAAGCCCACTAGTATTTATGAAAATCAACACGACACAAGTCGTTTCTCCAATATCCATAAAAAAAAATGATCAGTATCCCAACCTGTTTGGGCATCTCCAGTGTTTTCTTTAATGTTTCCAAGAATCCCATAAAGGCGAGACGTTTCGAGCTCATGATGACAGTTATGCCCAGAGAGGGTTGCATGATGCACTTGATATTTAATTCTTTTGCAAATTCTTCTATGTGAGGATGTGCGTGCCCCTAACCATTCCAAAGATTCAACTATAGCTTCCTTTGACAATTGATGTGCACGGTTTTATTTCGCCTCCGATGCATGGATCTCTCCTCTGCGTTGTTGCTCTTCATGGATTTTCTTGTATACGACCTGGTGCTTTGAATATTAACTTGTGGCTTGAATGAGTTGTTTGATTCGTGACCTGAGACTGAGTCTTTGCAAATTCTCATATAACCAATCGATTTCCAAAACAAACAACAAACGAGAACTTTCCAGCGTCCACCACTTCTGCGAATGATATGTATGATCAGAATCCTGATTTTCGGGCTTTTGGGTTTCGGGGACATGGAGAAGTGTTTATTTTAAACCCCATGTCGTCCAAATCCCCGAAATAGAGTGTGGTTTAAACTTGTAATGCCATTCTTTCGAATTCGGGCATGTAGCATACCTCTTTCAGGTCTTCTCGCGAGTCTTTCCCCCATGCATTTTAACGCTCCGACAGATGGTGTTTTTCATTGATTCCCACGTGAAACCTTTTCTTGGAGTCTTGTGTGCATTGTCTTGTGGCTTGGCATGTGTACAACATTTGCTGGATAGCTAGGATATTTGGGCGTGAAGGGAAATGGACCCAATGGTGCAAAGGGCTTGACTCAAACTATAATTTTTCAAACTTTAAAATGATATAAAATATTGATTTTAAAATTATATATAACATAATTTTAAAATAATATAGGGAAAGAACAAAACTTATAGTTTGAATGTAAGACATGACATTCTTCATAATGAAATAATTGCGAAGTAGGACAAAATGGTCGACCTTGGGAAATTTTTAAAACTTTGATATTTTGGCCAATTGTGACGCATGGTTTTGAAGTATGGAAACTTGATGGAAATGGCAATAGATTTTAGAGGTTTTACTGCAGCGACAATGTTTGTGCCAGGTGGTGCAAAGACTTAATGGTTACATGAGCTTATGCTGGGCGACAAGGTTCTAAAACTAAGTGGCACAAATGACCTAAAGTTTGGCGAAAGACACTAAATTTGGAAATTTTCAATATCTGTTACAACATAGGCTCCATCTAGGGATGGTGCTTTCCTGTAAAGCGCCAAGAACAGTAGACCACGTGCCTTCATCCATTGGGCAACCCGCAATCATCCTTATCAAACTCTGAACCCTGTCACTTTACTTGCACCTTTTCAAAACAAAATCGCTTAGCATTCATGGGCTATGAAGTCGTAATGCTTTAAAACCAAAACCAAAGCGAATTAGAAACATAATGAAAACCATTGTTGTACTCTAATGCTCAAAATCAAGCTTATTTATATACATCACCTACTCTACCCGATATTAATGCTTTGTTCAAGTATAGGAAAACTTCCAAATCAACCAAGCGAGTATTAGACTAACAAACTTAATTATACTTCCATCTTTGAGAAAAAGGATGACAGGAGCAGTTGCAAATTTCAAAACATGCCTTGGGAGCAGGTACTTACAGTTTTAAAATTCAGACTCCAAGAAGTCAGAAATAAAAAATCCAGTCCCCCATTTTGACTCCATATAAACTGCTACTAGATCATAAAAGTCAGATAGAAATACCTCATTTTGTTGTTGTTCCAACTAACTGAAATGTTGTTTCTTGTTGCCTTTACTAATCTGAATGTTAAATGTGGACTACTCAATATTTTCTAGGGAAACATGCATGATCAACTTCTGATCTGAACCTGTCTGCTCTCTTTCATCATATCCCTATAATCTGAATTCATCACTATGATATGCTGGCCTATTACTACTGAAATTTTTTCAGAGAGAAGAAGAGATATGTTCTTCATTTCCTACACTACTGTCTTGATAATGATCAAATAAAAACCAAGTTTGAAAATATGCATCATGAAAAAATTTCTGATCACCCTCTTCAACAATGATATCTTTAGAGGAGGTATCAAAGTTAAAAGGATCTTCATTGGACTCTTGAACAACAGATTCATATCTATTTTGAACCATAGAATTCATACTTTTCTGATCATCTCTTAGTTTATAAATAGGATTTGATGAAATTTCATTAGACAACAAATCTTTAAAATCTGCTTCATCATCACTATATTTATCGAATACTGGAAAATCAGAATAAAATCCTGAAGTTTTCTGCATTGAAAAATTAGTAATCTGATCTTGAAACAGATTTCGAAAAATATCATTGTCTTCTTCATCATCATCAGCCTTTACATCAAAATCTAAATCATTCTTGAACAGCAAACATTCTTCAGGATGGTTAAACATGTTAGCCACCTCTTTTTCATGAAACAAAACAGAGTCTACAAGATCTTCAAGACTGTGTAGATGTTGCAGATCTGTGTAAGCAGGGGTTGCAACATGACTGTTCAGGAGAAAATCTATCTCTTCTTCTATTAAAGGAGGAGGTGGTATGTGTAATTTCTAGATCAAACAACTATTTTTTTATTTCTCTTTTGCAAGTTGACCATGATGTTGAATATCTTTTTCTTGAATGTGATCACAAGAGCTATCATATCCTACTTTTTTATCAGCCAACTCTTCTTCATACTGATTATCTTCATCGACTTGATAAATTTCTGATATTCCTTCCTCCTCTTCAAGAAGATGTGTTTGATCTGTTTGTCTTATGAATTTTATATTACAACAATCTTCAAAAAGTATTTCAGTTGAATAGATTCTTTTACAATGCTGATGAAAAAATATGTGAAAATCTTTCAATGAAGAAATACTGGAATGAGGTAAAGATTTATACCAAAGTCTAGCATCTATTTCCAACGAAAACATAAACAGTTTCATGAGGACATATTCATGATGTATATTCAATTCATCCATGATCTTGTGGAATTCAAACAAGTGTTGAGCGGGATTGGCATCCGCACATTCTCCAAATTTAGGAAGGACATATTCCCAAACTTTAATGTCTAGAGCATTGTTTGGAAAACCATAAACATTTGTGAAGTCCAGAGGAGCAATCCTGATGTAGACCCCCCTTCTCCAAACCCACAGGTTGGGATCCGCACAGGATCTTTTATTTTTGGCCCGAGAGCTTGACTAGCTCTTCTATTTCCCTTTCGGGAAATCTACCCACAACAACACCTTGAGAAAATTTCCTCTTTTATTTCAGAATATCATACTTCGTGATTTCGTGAATCCCACGGTTGAGCACCTTACCTCTTCGACCTCAAAAACCCGAAATGCCAACACTTGACCTTTCTCTGATGTCAATCTCGGCTTTTCTCCTTTCGCGATTTCGGGGGTTACGATGACAAACAACTCTACTCCTCGACTCCTGAAGTCCCGAAACCCGAATTATCGAAATCCTGAAATCCCCCTTTTAAGGAGATCAACGGCTGTGAACTCTCCCTTGATCCAACGGTCAGTGCAATTTCGTGTACCGGGAGTTCGATATGCTAACACTTGAACTCTCTGTCCTCTCCACCTTCCGATCTCTGAAGTCCCGAAATGCCGAAACGGTACTTCTCCTCGCTGTTTTTCACAAACCTCGACAAGAAGCCTCCTGTCCTTCCACATGTTGCCTCCCCCTTGTTTCAAGTTTTCTCCTCTACTGTGCACTGATCTCTCTCCCTCGAGACTTTCGAAACTCCGAACTCCAAAGTTCCAAAAAACTAGCTTTCCCACACGAAAACCTCCTTTTTGCGTTTTCAGGGATTTGATCAGCCAAGGATTTTGGCTTACACTTCGGACTTTCGAACCCCGAAATGCCAAAATGGTTGATGACATGAACAGATTGAAATCAACGGTCCATGTTGACTCTGCCTTTTGAAGGGCGGATCTATCCAACGGTTAACTCCCCTGTAGCTTCCCTGGATCCTATGGTCCTCGCTATTTTGTGGATTCTCCTTGGAGAATTCCAACCGTCCAATCTCTTCCTCAAAGAACCTCTACTCTGGGTCACCTCAACAATCCTCTTCACTTTAACTTAGACTCAGCACGATGACCAAAAACTCCTCTTCTGCTCTTCAACACCTTGAAGGCGTGAACTCTCCTGAGCTTCCTTTCGCTAACTCAAATCTCCTATGAGATTTCTGCATGCACTCCTTGCATCACTCTTCAAATACATCTAAGTATTTGAATTATTTTGACCCTATGCAACTCCTCGCGACAATAGTCTTCAACCTTCTCCTGGGTTGGTGAGTTTTGAACTTCCAACCAGCCTGCGCACACCTTGCACGGCTTTTGTGCCTGACTTGCACTTCCATGGAAAATGAAAACAACGGTATCTCTCTTGGGCTTTCAGAGGTAAACTCTGAACCCGTCAATGCACTCCTTGCGGATGCTCCATTGCACTCCTTGTAGGAACTTTTACTCAAGAAGGGAAACAATTGAAACTCATTTCCTTACTCTCTCAGAATTCAAATACTCAACATGAAATCATACATACATAGCATAAAAGCAAATGTACAACAGAAAGAGTAAAACAACCATAAGCATAACATTCAGCATGTATACACATAAAGTATTAGAACACCATGAGTCTGAATCAAAGCTTCATATATATTAATTTCATAACTTCTGCACATGGGTTCTTCTACACAGCTCTCTGCTTCTTTTCTCCTCTATGCTCTATTTCTTCTTGATAATG
>JASDQU010414455.1:0-10367 GCA_032191745.1 Picea mariana
TTGGTCGAAACAAATAACGATTTAGTTTTTTTGTTACAATATGTTCTACCACTATCTCGGTCAAAAGACTTTGACAACAATGTCAAACAAGTTATATATGAACTTGAAAAATATATGAGGTAAGTAGTTGTGATTTATATGCAAAATGTTCTTTCAATTTGTTGTGTTACTTAATGACATGTGTTTTACTTGTAATGTAATATATTATATTATGTTATGTTGAAACATGTTTTTTTCTTGTTTCATGATCTCATGTAGATGGTTGTCAGTGAAATAAATCCATGAAGATGATATACAGTATTGGAAGAGAGAAATTCTTCATCTAATGTGTGAAATCAAAAAGTATATACCTCCAACGTGTTTCAATGCACAATAACACTACCTCATACACCAAGTTGAGATTGAAATTTGTGGACCTGTACACACAAGTTCAATGTGGATGGTGGAGAGGAACTTGAAATCATTGAAGGCTTTGGTTAGACAAAGAGCACGTCTTGAGGGTTCTATGGTGGAGGATATATAGTATATCAATCCATGATGTATATTAGCCAGTATATTCCTAAATTAGCAGCGCCAACTTTGCATGCAGTGGATCACATTTAGGATGTGAAATCCATAAAAACATTTGAAGATAAGGAGCACCTATTGGGGAAAGGTAGAATAAAAAAAATGAGAGGTAATGTATTCATAATTGGAGATTTATATTAATACATACAAATTTTTAGTTTTTTTTGTATATGATCATACTCATTAATATTTTAATATATGTTATTTCATAAATTATTAATATTTACCATGGACGTTATAACTATTATTTAATATTGGTGAATTATGATTTTTTGATCCAGTTGCTCAATATTGGGATGCACTACATTTATACATTGCAAACAATATTGATTGGATGAATGTATGGATTGAAATATGTAAACAACATCCATGGCAATAGGTTATCATGGAAATGACTCTCTGAATTGGTTAAATAAGCTCGTCGTAACGGAGATGCCAATGTTATGCAAAGGAAAATTGATTTAGCATATGGTTTGAAAGATGGAAAAGAAAACAAATTCATCCATTTTATTCATTTATGTTATATTATATTAATGTGACTACATGTGTACTTATATCTTTTTCATATACTTTCCAAGTTATATAAATATGTTAATTTATTAATTGACAATCCATCTTTGACATATATGGCATATTGCAGTTGAAACACCACAAGGCTATGAGGTGCAATGGTCATAAATTTCGCATCAAACAGTTGGAAGAAACCAGGAAAACTTATAATATTGAGATAACTGCAATATTCTAGTCCACTGATGTTTCCTCTTGGAGTCACAAACATCCCCGAGAATCTGAAAATAGATACTATGGGTATTTGAATGATATACTTGAGTGTGACTTGAATTCCTTCAAATTAGTTATGTTCGACGTCAAATGGTATAGGTTATGAATGCATGAACACGATGAGGAAAGAAATTGTAATCAGCATGCCAATAGATTTTTGATGATTAAAACAACAGTGTTTTAAATAGGACATGATTGCTATGTTTTTCCAAGCCAATATGAATAGGTCTTTTACTCAAATGGTCTAGGTGAGAGGGATTGGTCATTTGTTGTTAGATATGATCCAAGAGGAATGATAGTTAAGTATACTCATGTAAAGGAAGAAGATGATATTGAATATGAATATGATTCACCAAATCAGATAGAGCCAAAATATCATGCAGGATCAATAAATGAAGAAGATGAATAAGATCATGATCTAGGAATAGGAGACAATGCAGTTCTTGATGATGATGTAGATGAAAATATGCTCAAAAATTACATTGAAGACGATGATGATATCGTCAATCCTTTCAGCATCGTTTTTGAACCGAATGATGATACAGATGTCGATTTCAATGAAGAATAAGATACATAATAAGTATGATTATACAGATGTTGAGTTGGATCAGATACATGACTATATATTTTAATTTATGTGATCTATTCTCTTAAAATAATTTACTTATGTCATGGGTCAATTACATGTTTTTAAGTTTTATGCGATGTTTTTATATCATATGTTACATGTTGTTTAATTATTATGTGAAACCTAAAAGTAGTTGTCAATATACTAAGTTGTGTGGTGAATTAACAATATCATTTACATACACATAATTTCATTTACCTTCAGTAATTTTTGTTTTTGTAGTTTCTATGCATGAATATTACTAGGTTCCTTTTAATTAATTTTTATACCATCATGATCATAGATAGACTATTCACCTGCCTTAATGATATGGGAGGGTTTCTGGACTCAAATTCAGACGCCCACTTGTTTCCATCATCAATTTGACTCCCAAAGAAAAATTTTATGGTCTAATTTTCCCAAACTATGCCCTAATTTTCCCAAACTATGAATGGGTTAGAACTAGAGTCAAGCTCAAGATGGTCTTATTTCCTCACTAATTCTGCCAAGCCCATTCCCTTGGATGTGGTTTCTCTAGAATATAGTAGCTAGGGATAGTGGGGAATCTCATTAATTATCTATTCATGTACATCACTAATTAGATGATGAGGCATCTAGATATCTAAAGAGAGTCATAGTTACTCCCTCCATTTACCCATTCTTGGTTGAATTTCTTCACTTTGACATGCAGAGCAATGGGAATAAATCACACTGCATCTTTAGAAGGGTTATGTGTAATGGGTCAATGATTTATAAGGTTAGTGGGTGTAGATTCAAGGTCTAGGTTAGGTGATTATTAACACATTAAATCCTATCATATAATATATAATATATTAATTATTAAACACATAATATATAAATTATAATATATTACGTAATATATAATATATTAATTACTATAATATACATCAATTATATAGTATATAAATTATATATATTTATAATATATATTATCTATAATTATAATATATATTAATTATATATAATAATCCAAACTAAAAACAAAAAAATTACATTTCAAACATGTGCACGTGTGAGGAGAGAAAACCGCGAGGAGACCACACAAGGATATCAAATGAAGAGAGTCAAGGAGAGAAGAAGAGGAGATCCAAAGAGATTCTAGGAGATCACACCGTGAGTAGCTTCCAAAACCCTGATATTTATGCGAGGGAATGCCAGAGAAGGAGATCTAGGGCATGGTGTCGAAGGAGACAAAACTCACAGAGGGCAGAGGAGACCGAGCTAGAGGGAACATTGTGAGGATTCTTGAGAATGGTTAGTGTTTTTTATCACCATTCACTTTTCATTATTGTCCAAATTGATTTGGAAAACCTTCACATTGTAAATAAATCCAATGAATCGAGTTGATGATATTTTCTCACTTGTGTTTTGGAGGGTGGTTGTTAGCATGCATAATGGCTAGGTACAGTGAGAATTCTTTCATCATATTAATTCATTTAGGAAGGATCCACTTCACCAAGAATATCAACCTCCTTAAGAATTCCATTTTGATCAATCTGAAGAAGGTCATCATGTCGTCCTTCCCAACATGATTATTTTGCATTGAGATCCAACTTTTAAAAATATGGATCACACCAACCTAATTTTGTTATGGGAGAAGGAAGACAATAGTGGTAGAAATAAATCATATAACTAGGCAGGCCAATGAAACATAGGGATGAGGAGGTCATATCAGAGTGTTTGGATTCTATATCCTTTAAGCATAGAAAGTTTGTTGATGGGGATTACTCTTAGATCTTTAACATAGTCATTCCATCGATGTTTATTGAGATAAGCATAGAGTTGCACCTTTCTTAATTTCACAATTGTGAGGCTATTGAATCCTACAAGGGATTCAAACGATTCAAAAGGAGATGGATTGGCTCAAATGAAGAGGAACATTCATGTTTCCCCCTTTTGGGATCGTGATCACATAATAATAAGGAATAAACTCTTCAAGGATGGCCCTTATCTATGGATTAAGAAAAATACTAAGGGCACTTGCCTAGTCATTGGAATGATTAAGGAAAAAAATCATATACATAAAAAATTATATGTAAAATAGAAATAAAGAGGAGTATATGTGCAATGTATTAGAATAAAATAAAATATTATTAAATTTCTTCAAGATCCACAATTAACTCCAAGAAAGCCCCCTCAAATTTGGGCACTCCTCAATAAAGGTGGAAAGATGCTCAAAGTAGAGTTTGATAAAGTATTTGCTGCTAAACGTTTCTCTCCTTTGAATTTCTTTCTCAAACCATACTCTTCTAACATGTTCCTTCCTTAAAATAAGAATTCAAACTTCGAGATAGTCGAAAAATCCTCTTTGTTTGCATACATAATCCTTGATCATGCCATACAATCATTTTATATTGTCTTATAAGGTGGAGTGTTCCTTCCAATGTGAAATTTAAACCATGTTCTTATGGTTTAGTTGTCATGTTTCCTCTCCTTATCTAGGGAATTCCTCAAGCATGTGTGCTAAGAAATTAATACAACCCCTTTTACATGGGGTGCCCCTCATATGATTTTTACTTTATCCTTATTTCATGTTGGAAAGAGTCAAATCTACCACTTGGTACCCCTTTTGACTTCATCAAACTGCGAACTCCCTCTACACATTGATTAGTTTCCTTTTTTGGGGTGTGTTCATGGGTTTTGGATCCATGCTAATTTATTTTAATCATTCTATTTGAAATTTTCCTTCTTTCTTTAACTAATTTCTTGGATGTGTACCTTGTTGATTCCATATTTACCTCTTCATCTAAGAATTTGACATTAAGATGCCTCCCCATATCACCTTTCACAAGGATTCATGCTTGTAGACCCACTTCTTTGCTAAATCATGTGTATACATGGCATGGGCGTATGCTTTGTAAGTAAAAATTCAACTTAAGATATGTTATATATAGTGTAGGAAATATTGAAGAACAATCTAAAGAAGGAAATGGTGGTTCCAATCCTACAATCCCTCCAACATCATTCCAATCCTACAATCCCTACAATATCATTCTCTCAATTGTGTGATAGAAGTTCTTCTTTATTTGTAAAACTCCATTCCCAAAATTGTTTATTTTTCTTTCTCTTCATATGACTAGTCAACTGCCATTCTTCTTTGCTTATGTCAAAATAGTAAAATTTGAACTATAACATTTTTCCAATATGGTTAAGGGTTTCAATATTTGACGAAAAAAATTTTGACTAAAAATTGGTAACCACCCTTATCCTAACTAACCTATAGATTTTTTATTTCTCTCTTTAAAATAAGATTAGGGTCTTCAAGCATTGTATCTATTTAATTTTTCACCATTTAAAATTGTATTCAATATTTTAGAACTCTATGTTGGTTAGTTTCCTAAGTTTGTAGTGAAGGTATGGAAGGTGTTGGTATAGTCCCATAGTTTGATATTGACCCTAGTGAATCTGCTACCATTTGGTGTATTGGTCCTCATAGATCCCCACATGGTAATATTCCTCATTGAGGGCATCCACAAAATCCCCCCTATGTGTCTTCAAGCTCCAAGTAGAATTGCATTCTTCCTCTCAATATTCTCTAGGTGAAACCCACCTAGATATTCATAACCTTCACTAAGTTGGGAATCCACTTGCATGAGTGACCCTACTAATTTAGGTATTTGCACCCTCTAATTGTGCATCCAAAACTAAAGATATAAAAAAATTATTTAGAACTTTGAATATAGAAAAAAAAATTCAAAAATTGGAAATAGGTTGAGGATGGACTAATCACTATTTGGGGGTTCTAATTATATTATATTATAATGTGGCAGGATGATCATGGAAAAGGGTCAGCCACATAACATGTAATTATTTATCAAATTCGACTTTCATTTTACGGGAATTTTATTATTTATTTATATAATTTTATTTATGTGGCGATCAGTTGTTTCATTTGTTTATATAATTAAAATAACATTGATTTTCATGTTGAAATTATATGTAGTCTTTAGGCCATGTTGATCATGATTCTTCCACTGAGGAGGGGTTGTATTCATCCCTTTCTCCAATGGTATTAATAAAAATAAAGATAACTAAAGAGAGCAAGGAACTTGATAGCTTGTTAGACCGTCTAGATCAAACTCTTTATGTCCTAGAAATTATCAGTCTCCTAATTTCACAGTTACTTAACACATATAAGGTAATAACCATGATTTAAAGAGTTTTCTTTTAATGTACTCATATGTTCAATTATGAAACTATGTTTTTTAACTTTTAAATTATCACACGAAAAAAACATTTTCTTTTTTATTAAGAGATTTTTGGAGCCTATTCAGCCCGATGTTGGTAGTAGTGGTGCTGCAAGGATGCCAGAGAGTCTTGACCTGGGTTTTCATATAGCTGCTAGAGTATTGTTTACTTCTCCATCTTCCATGCCTAATTTAGATAAGAGAAATGACATGCACCTCCATGAATCCACACAATGGACATGCTCTAGAGGTGGTTACAGACATGAGGTTGATGATGTGGTTGAAATTGTTGCATTTCCTGGAGCTAGATGTGTGACTAGCACAGGGACCCTTCCATGCACATTTTTTGTCAACGATAATGAACTTCCATTAAAAAAAATAAGACTTCTCGGTAGTTTTTCAAATTTTAATCATTTCATGTTGTCCATGTCATACACAAATCATCTAGATTATTATTTTTAAGTTAATGATAATATCTTTTTGTGTGTAGGAAATGACCATTTTTATAAGCACATGCATAGCAAGGCCTTGTTGATTTCTGGGGAAACCTTATGCATGAGGTGGAATTTCCATAATTCCAACCTCAAAAAAGAACTTATGGATTATCTCAAAGGCCTCTTTGGAGTAGACATGTTCAATAAAAAAGTAGTCACCTATGCACCAGGCAAATATTTAGAATATACACAGGATGTTTATAGACAAATCTTGGTAGGAAACCCTAGGTATGAGCATCCTCCCTCGATTCTGGAGAGGGAGTGGAAGGCGATCATTGATGATGAAAAATAAAATATATTGAAAAAATCAGGAGAAAAAATAACTGGTACCCCAAGGTAAATTACAATATTTTTGTTTCAATACGTTTAATTTTCTTTGATCTAAATAAAAGTGTGGTGTATAAAATACTTCAAAATTTTGATGATCGATTTCCTGACGCTTTGAATGAAACTAAAGAAAGGATTGAAAAACATGGCGAACACAAGTTAGGCCACGGAGGCTACTTGAGGTTACAGTCATGAATCATAAGCACCCAAAAATATTAAGAATATTATTTGTATCTCCTTAAAAGTTTCATTTTATTGTAGCCAAAAAAACTAAAAAAACATGCTCTCATGTAATGTAGGGCAACGACTTCGGAACTGGAACCACGGAGGAAAACCTCCAACTTGGTTACAAGTACTCATATAAAGTTTTGGTTGATCGTAAGAAAAGCATGGGAGAGACCCCAAGATCCATTTTGTGGGATAAGGTAAATAAAAATCAGGCTACATTAACCTTTCATTACTTATAAAATACGTAAATGTTTGATATCGTCCATAACTTTAATTTCTTACTTTTTTTTAATCAGGGGAGAAAAACTATGAATGAAACCATTAGCACTAGACAACAAAACATTGATAGTTCAGTGTGTATAGAAGATCATGGTACTCCCCAACAACCCCATCTCAGTGGGGTGCAACCCCAAGATTTTCCCGTGACTTCTAAAATTTCCTACTTATAAAATGTGTGCTTCTAATTTTTAATACTTATACATTTATGATTATGTCCTTATAAATTTTGTCATTTCAATGGAAGAGAATGTCATAGTTGAGCCTCCTCAACCTGAAGATGATCATGAGAATAAGGAAGCCATTCCAATTGTGCTGACTAGTGGACTAGCAGGTAAATAATTACATTGCAGAGGGTTTTTTTAATATTAATGAACTACTTCAATGATATTTAAAAATTGGCCATATAAATTTAATATTTTTTTTATAGGTGATGGCCCCTCACAACAGCCTCCACATTGTGGGTACAATAACAGGCGTTCTTGACATGAAAGGACTAAAGCAACATCATTTTCTGAAGAGCACCCAATAAACAAAGACATGGACATGAATGGATTACTTAAGAGTTGAAAAACACAAAAGAAGACTAAAACAAATTGATGATGTCTAATAATTTTATAAGATAGATAGATGTACTATAGCTAGTATGTTTGTAACATATTTGAATGATAAATCTCGTTTATAAAAAAAAAATTATGACATATGCCTTTGAATGATATTTAACTCATTTATATCTTTCAAATCAATTTTCATCAATTTTGAGTATTTTTAATGCATATTTCTTAGTAGAATATACATTGGGTATTGGGGAAATCAGAGTGATGTGAGGGGGGTGAGGGGCCATAGAATATTCCACTTTCACATGGTTGACCCTGCTCAATAGAAAAAAAATTATTGGAGTCGTTTATTCTTGGAGCCAACCTCTCTTGATCCAATGGAGCAACAACATAGTCAATGTTGACTTTGTTGTTTCTCCTTTAGATTGAGGGAGGTTTTCTCCAAGATCACACAGCTCCAATAAATCATTCTTGAAACCAAGAATATCTTATTAAGTTAGCCACATCTGAAATGTCTGTGTGTGTGTTTCACTATTTAATCTCCTCTCATATGGATTTTACAAAAAAAAATATCAATGGTGTTTACTATGTGCAATCTTGTTGGTTTTAATTTCTATTAGGATTTATTGACATGTCTTAAAAGTATTTTGGGGTTTTTACTAAAAACTAAATAAATTTTTTTTTTTATTTACTACAATATGTAGTTTGCGCATTTGCATATGCTCTAGATGTTGTATCAATGCAATGCTACACATTAGAATATCAAAGATCAGGTATTTCTTGTCTTTTTTCTTCTTTTTATGATTTCTTAAGGTTCCTTTTATTTATTTATTTTTACATTACTATCATTTGTGGGCCACTATGGGGCCAGTCATTCTATCTAATGAACCAGAAACAAGTATGTACCATATACAATTCCCTTTAGTTCATCATATCATATGATTCACATAACTAATCTAATACTTCAACTTGGTTTTTTGTGCTTGTGTATAAGTAATCCCCTGGATATCATAGTACAAGCATAACCATAATTATGCAATAGAGTATTTGAACTGAATGATATATAGATACCACTTCCGAGTATAAATTATGAATCATAGGCACTAATGAACCTCAATACTCATCGTGAGTTCCAATAAAATGAAAATAAAACATCCCACTAGCCTAAAAGTGGATAGGGGGTTGGGTGTGTTACACTAATGACCTTTATATACTCCTATGATATTTATTACTCTCCTTTGATATTTATTGTAATATTTATTATTTTTTTGTAGAGTATTTCTTTAGCACCAAAGGAAATTATTCCACCCTTACATCTAGAGAAAGAGAAACTAACAATCTATTAACCAGTGTCATTCCGCCAAGACTTGGAAGTTGCACTGCACTTGAATCATTGAATATATCTAACAATTCCTTATAAGGTTCTATTCCATATTCACTTGGGTATCTACAAAATCTCATGGACTTGGATGTGACCCCAATTGTTTTCATTAAGATTGGCACAAACACAAAAATATCTTTCGAAAGACTTGAATCCCAATGGGATAAATATTAATTAACTGACAAATCATTGTTAACACAAGATGAGATCCATATTTCTTATTAAATTTGTGAAATTTATTGTGAACAACAATTACTAGATAGAAAAATTTCAAAGACTTGGCCATATAAACAAGGAATCAAAGCTTCAAATTGAAAACCAACCTATCCTTTAAATGAAATATCTCTTACTATCATTTTTCTGATATATATTATTGTAACATATACAAAGGGTGACAAAAGGGGAGTAAGTATACTAGCCAACATGGGGAAAATCTAAAATGGGGGCAACAAGTGGTACGGAAGAGGTGTAATACTCATGACACACCCCAATGCCAAGAGAGATAAAACTCAAGTTCTAAAAGAAACAACCAATTTATGGGAAAAAAGAAACAATATGAGCACACCTAGAATTTTCAACATCTCAACAATTCTATGATGGTCATATGGTTGGAATAATTGTAGTAACATTTTTTAATTTATTGTTATATAATAAGTGATTGAGGATCTCCAAAGTTAAATTGACTTTGTATTTGCAGGGAAATTAAAGGATGTGTGTGTGCACACATTCAATTGGGTCTAGCTTGATGGTTTGGGAGGAGAAATTTTATCCTCCCCACCTAGTATTAAATTCAGACACATGCATACACACACATTAAATTAGTTCTAGCTCGGTGATTTGGGAGGATAAATTTTATTCTCCCCAGCCGGGCTCAAATATCGCTTGTGACACATTCCATTCTTTGTGAGCCAATTATTGTTGAAGACATAAACCATGAGAAAT
>JASDQU010414459.1:0-10366 GCA_032191745.1 Picea mariana
CATTGGAAGCACCAACTTCCTATTTCTCCAGCTACAACCCCATGTTTATAGGCTACAACCTGAAGGAAGATCCAACTCCCTAATTTATCCATCTCTAACCAGAAGGAGGATACAACCTCCTTTCCTTGCCCCTTCCAACCGCCTTGAAATATAAGTGTAGACCAATCTGTCACTACCTCTGTCACTGATAACCTATTGTTTCTATTGTATCTGATATTTTTGTTGATGCTACTGATATCAATATCTCATCAAGACTACAACCACATGTGTTACACATAAAAATTGCTCAGCTGGATAAGTGTCGCATTGTCCCTATCAATTGTCGTAAGAGTCACATCAAATTTCGCAAGTGTCGCAAGTTGGTCACAAGTGTTGCAAATGATGTTCAGACATACTGCCATGTCAACGACACTAAGGGAACACTTATAACATCTCACATGATTGATTTGAAGGAGGAGAACTGGTCTACTGAAGACAAACAACTCTTGACACCTAAAAGGAACCCTGAAACAAAGGTTTTGAGGGGGAGCGCTCCTCTACTTCAGCTCCAGAAGCGCTGGCGCTCCCCTATAGTGCTTCAGGGAGCGTTATAACGCTCTTCAGCCCCCATTGAAGGAGCATTACTCATCTTGAGAGCGTTGGCGCTTCCCTAAGGCTTACTAGGGAGCGCTACAACGCCCTGATGCCCCTTATAAGGGAGCGTTGCCTAATCTGAGGCAGTAGTTGGCCCGTTGAGGAGAATAAGGGAAGGATATTTCAAGATTAGGAGGCAGTTGTGCTTGAATTCTTGGTTTCATCAAGAGATCCCTGATCAGGGGAGAAGGTTCCCAACTTGTTCTAAAGATAACTCAAGAGGTTAAGCTCCTCTTAACCTATATAAACAGGCTCCATGAGGGTGAAAAGGGGGAGGAAGAATTGAATACATGAAACTTATGATCTTGGAGGAAACTTATAGTCAGCCAAAGGAGAGTGATCAGTGAAGCTGCTATTATCCAGATTGTGGGACTTTCAGGCAAGGGTTAGACGAAGAGGACTTGACAAAGTTGTCGCATTCGCATCTACGATTGTAAGTACTGCTGTCGTTATTCTCATCAATATGACATGCTTGGCATGTTTCTTTCTAGTTTGTGTTTAATGTCACATGAACTTATCATTCAGTGATAGATCTGTTTTCAAGATAATATCAATAGAGTAGGAAGCGGTCGTATCTTGTTTTGTCCACAGGGTCCAGCGAAGAGCAAAGGATCGGAGCGCAACTCGGAGCGTGCAGGGACAAACGTCGATAAAAAGGTACCTATGTCATCCTTCCTTCTTGTGTGTTAGCTTAGATATATTTGAAAGGAATTCAGTGTCAATGATAATAAATTTTCTGTCTAGGGTTAAGGTCAAGCTCTAGAGGTGATCTACCTGTCCACAGGGAGATTTTCCTACAACAGAAACTAGCGACTTCACTGGGGAGATAGCCTCAAATCGAAACCTCTTGTTTGGATTTTTCTCCTCATTGACCTTGTTCTATCCCTTGATCGTTTCAGATCTGGTTTACTCCTCCTTTGATTAGTTTCTTGAGCTGATTGGCTCCTTACATCATCATACTCAGCTTAAGTGTCGGAATTGAATTGCAATTTTTTAATTTTTTGACATTTTTGGGGCTTTTAGACCCTAGCGCTCCTGTCATAGCGTTATCAGGTGCCAGCACTCCCCCATACCTTTCCACAGAGTGCTATAATTCTCCTTGCCTTTGGAAACAGAGCGCCAACCTCCTTTTGGCCAAAAAAACCCTCCAAAACTGCCTGCTTCAGGGTTTGCCTCTGTGTCTCTTTTGCTGAGTGATCTAGTGAGTCAATTTTTCTTCCTTTTCAGCCTCGACATCTATCCTCTTTGGAGAATAAGCACCTTTTTAATTGGATCTTGCAGCCTTCTTCACTGTTTTCATTGGTTTTCCCTGTTGAGTGAAATTTGAAACCTATGCATTGTTCTTATCTCCTCATCAGCTGAGTAAAAATACCCTGTGAAGTCCATCAAAGGCCTACAGACCTCTCTGTCTTGATTTCAGTCAAGGTCATTGTTCTTCGATTTTTGCTTTTGGGTGTGAAATTTTCTTTTCTCTTGGATTGTTTTTGTTTCTTTCTCTTTTTCATTTTGATTGCCACGAAAGGGTGTATTGTTTGTGTGACTTTTGCTTGTGCTAGTTTGGTTTTCATTTATACCAAAAAGATAATTAGCAAAATGAGCATTGTGTCGTATTGATCATCATTCATACGCAAACAATAAAAGATATATGCATGATTGATTGATCATATTAGAAGGCATTTGAAAGTTTTTGCATTACATCAGGATTTGATTGAAAAAAAAAATCGTTTGAGGGCATGCCGTAGTTGTGCTTGTTAGTGAAAGAAATCTCTCTCTCCCTTAGTTAGAAGTTCATCGAAAGGAAATGATTGCTTATCATGATTGATGCATTCTTTGGGTCTGAGTCATAATCTCATTTGTTTCACTTCCATGCACCCCTTTGCGTAAAGAACAGCCACTAAAATCAACGCTAATTAAAAGTTATCTAGAACTTTTTCTTTTCTAGGGTCCTCCACCAACAATAGAATAGGCTTAGTACTTTGGATTAGGGTTGTAAGAATAACTCTCCAAAGTTTTCAAAACAAACGGTAGCATCCTGAGTTAGGGAGAGTAAATCCAGTTATCGTATAAGTCTACCTGGGATCCCCCTCTCACACAGGGGTTACGCACGAGGTTGCATTCGGGTAAGCTACGGGGACTAACCCTCTGTGGTTTAACTGATTGTGGTGGTCGGATCGTATTATGGGGATCACTTTGAGGTAAATCCACAATTACTGCGTGGAAGCTTCTTAGTTGATTTCAGGCTTGATACCCTGCCCGTACGTTCGGATCGAACTGTCGACTGTTCCCGCCCAGGGGCTGACTGCGAATTGGTAACCTTAGTGGCCATAATCTTTAGGGTCTTACACAAGGTGACGGTGACGGGAAATCTCACTGTACCTGGAGCAAACATTGGTCAAACTCACTCGGGCTTCTTGGAGGGTAAATCCACAATTACTGCGTGGAAGCTTGTACCAAGGCATAAGTCTGTTAAGCAGGTCGCCATTGTAACTGTTCCACCCTAGCCCCACCCCTTTTAGACTTGATCACGCGATGTTGGATTTCATCACCAACTAGTACGATCATCAAAAGAAGGTCCTATTTGTTTGGTTGTGATTCTTAGATTTTTTTAGCGTGAGCTATTTCTTTTCGCTAGTTGGCCATAGATTTCTTTCGTTGACTCTTCTCTGCCAACATCGACCCTCCACGCCACTCGTGGAGGCTACAGGGACTTCCTCCAGAAAATATGGAAGGAAACACCCCTTTACCCCCTCATTCTACGGAAGAATCTCCTCAATAGAGCGAGGTTCATAATGCCACAACTTCTCAGGAAGAAGTTCCCATCCCTCTGGAGAATTTCCGAATTGTCTCACAATCTCCGAAAGCTTATTGCATTCCAGAGGGGTATGAACGACAGATCCTCCACTTGAATTCCGCTGGAGAATTTGTTGTCATCAACCCATCTGACATTTCGGCCGGGTCTTCTCAGAACCCTTTGGCCAGTGACCCTTTTTGGACTGCAGACGTTGTTCGGAGTCCACCACGCTTGGTGCGAGACCTTTATGGAATGAGAGAAGGTGAGAATGCACCCTTTTCCTATACGGTACCCCCAGATCATTTCACCGGTACTACCACTTTTATAGCCACACCAACTGTTGGCCCAAACATACCGTCCGTTGGCCCAAGGACCACAATTCCCCTCCAGACAGCCCATTCGACAATGGCCCCGCATATTCCGACCATCCCTGCCAGTAACGCAGTAGTTAATCAAGCCCCGATTGGCACGCCTGCAACACCAAGACCCACACTCCCTTTTGTATTTAGGGCACTGAACGCTTCTGCTATCACCACTGCGCAAACCACTACTCAAATTATACCAGGAAGTTCCATACCTATCCAACAACCCAGAGGGACTGGTACTAGTGGTCCTAACCCGATCGGTGGTGCCGGTCAGTCATTGGCACCTAACTTCCAAATCCCGGGAACTCTCCCTCCCACCGGAGGACAAATTCCATTCAGAGGGAACCCTAACGCTGGGGGGCATCCTCCCACCGGAGGACAAATTCCATTCGGGGGGCACCCTCATGCTGGGGGGAAACCTCAAGTCGGAGTCCACCATCAACCACAAGGACAAAATACGTCCGTCACGCCCAATCCGTGGAACATCCCTTTTCAAGGAAATCCACATGCCTCCATGGGACAAAATGTTCCCACCGCACCTAACCCATGGAACGTCCATTTTCAGGGAAACCCACATGCCTCCACGGGGCAAAACGTTCAGACTTTGCAACAACCCCCTCATGGACAAATGCCCAACCCGGCATATAATCCACAAAACCCATCTGGTTATACTCCACTCACAAACACTTCTCAAAATGTATCGAATCCTATGTACCTTGGTCAAAACCAACCTCATATGAGAGGGCTTACGAGTTATAATTATCCACATAACCCAGTATTGGGCCCCACTGGTGTCCCTTTGCCACACCAGCATTACCCGCAGGTTAATCGACAACTACCTTTTCTAGCCACCCTGGATCTTCCAGACTTGTCTTGGTTAACGAATGATCCCATTCATCATTCTACGGTTTGGCCAGCTATTCCAGCAAAACTTCCCTCTGATATCTCGAAATTCGACGGAAAGTCGGGAGAAGACCCAAACAATCACGTAATGACCTTCCATTTGTGGTGTTCATCAAACTCCCTCATGGACGATTCGATTCACTTGCGTCTTTTCCAGCGAACACTTACGGGTTCCGCCGCGAAATGGTACATTGAATTACCACGTGCATCTTTTCACGATTTCAACTCCCTCGCCATGTCCTTCCTCACACACTTCCAACTGCCCATCCGATACGAGATAGGTACTGAACTATTAACCTCTCTTCGTCAGACAAATTCTATACACATCTTCGATCATATCCATGAATGGAGATGACGACGAAGGCTAATCAAAGCGGTCATCCCCAACCAATTATTAGCGGAATGGTTCACGAAATCACTATTACCCCAGATTGCTCGTGATGTTGCTATGGGCAGCGTAGTTACCGAGGAAGAAGCCATCGCCCGAGCTCAGTATCTAGACTTAGTCTATTCACTATCCGGTACTCTATATGAGTTGATACCAAACGCTACCCGTGCCACTAACGATCCATCCAAACCATCGATTGCTTCGCATGCAGATGGAGTTATTGGCTCCGTCAAAACTCAATCTCCCACCCAGTCTACTGGAACGATCCAGCGGCCCGCTCCCACGGCTACTCCCAGTTCGACTGCACCCTCTTCTACCCCACCTCAAACTCAGGTTTCTGATGTGAACGCAGTCTAATCCACCCCTTCACAACAGTTTGGGGGCAAGAAGAAAGCGCGGAACAAACCAAAGAAGAACAATAACAACGACAACCCAAAACCCAACCACAATCCCCTGCTGCCGAGAAACCGCCACAGCCCAAACTGAAATTCCCATGTCTCATTTCTGGTGATGATCACTACACTCGAGATTGCCCACATCGCGATGAAGTGGCCAAAATTTTCAAAGGAAATTCACAACCCGTTGTGCTCACTCAGCCTTTTCCGCAGCAACAATCCTTGGTTGCACAAACCCCCATGCCGGGGGGCAGTTCCAACCAACCACATGATGAGGCCTCGACAAGTGCCCATATTTACATGTTTAATGGAGTTAATCTAACAATTCGCTCTGCGACATATGACACACCAGTTAAACCCGACAAGCCGAAGATCGCTAACGGTCCTACATCAGACCCGTTACCATCCACCGTCAACCCTCCATCTGTTAGCCCTCCATCCGGGCCACTACAGATCGAGAAACCATCTTTTGACTCTATCCTGCGCCCTCCTAAGAGCACCATACGGAAATCTACATTCAATCCTAATTCACGGGCTGCCCAAAACTACAATATCATAGAAGATTTGGCCCAAGCCCCGTGTGCCATGTCCGCTTTGGAAGTTATACAACACTATCCTAATCAACGTAGAACACTCTTAGCTACTATTGGTGCTTTCGACCCAGAGTCATCAAACTACCTCACGTTTAATCTGGATGATCATCAACCACGACTCTCCCACCAGCTAGCATTCCAAATCGATGTGGTTGTCCACAATCAACAAATCCATCGGACTATCCTGGATGAGGGAGCCTCCACCTGTGTCATGTCCCTAGCCTATTGGAAAGGTTTGAAATCACCCACCCTTAACAAATCCTCTACCATGTTATGTGCCTTTGATGGATGAGGTTTTCATCCTCACGGATTACTACAATCCTTAGCCATTCAGTTGGGTGGCAAAACTGTCACTGTTGACGTCGAGGTGGTCGATGCGCCCCTCGATTACAACTTATTACTTGGAAGAAGTTGGTTCTACGTGATGACTGTCATCGCCTCATTGGTGTTTTGATGTGTACAATTCCCCCATCAAGGTAAAATTGTTACCATCGATCAGCTTGATTTCTGCACACCCGACGCCCGCATCCCTGCTACCAACAACATTCCCTTTCTAGGAGACCACCCGGTTACGTATGAAAGCATTGGTGTTGGCTTATTGAAATATTCTAGCCTCATGGGTACATTCCCTACACCACTTCCACCTACTGCACATCATATTGCCGCCGTCAATATGATCTCGACTTTGCCTTATCAATCCTTGGAATCATCTGACCCCTAGATTGTCCCTAGTCCATTGGAATTCGATGCGCTCGGTGACACAATGCCACTGAGCTCAGCCGAGGCCTCATACATAGCTATTCAATCTGCTTCTCCCTCTCCAAACACTACACATTCATTGGCGCCCAATACTTATTCAGTGCCATCTTGGTTAGATTCCCTATCATCTGTCGTCGATTACATTTCCCATATTTTTCCTTTGGACGAATCGATCATGGAAATGCTTAGCATCGATGATCTACCCTGGGATGACAACCACCATCAATCCTCTTTTCTCCCACCTTTGGAAGAAATTCAAGACATACAATCTGTCTTTCCCCCCGATGTTACCAAAGCTCCGCAATATCCTATCCTCACGACAGATACTTTGTCCGAGGGGAACATGGGTAACATCTCTACCATAGTCACAATTGACATTTCAATCAAAGAAGGTGTCGTGGAAAACATCAACCTTGGTGCCAATTGTACACCTGACGAAGTGGTCTCTTACACCGCTTTATTCGAGGAATTCCACGATGTCTTCACATGGAGTTACGAGGAAATGCCAGGGATCGATCCTTCGATCGTTGTACACGAAATAAAAACCTACCCTGACGCGAAACCGGTTCGGCAAAAGCTTCGCCCGGTTCATCCCAAGAAAGTCGCAGCTATAAAGGCAGAAGTTGAAAAAATTCTAAAATCTGGCTTTATCTATCCTGTACCTTTAACCGAATGGGTCTCCAACCTCGTTCTGGTTGCTAAGAAACAAGGGACCATCCGTGTTTGCGTTGACTATCGAGACCTCAACAAAGCTTGTCCTAAGGACAACTATCCCACGCCCTTTATCGATCAAATCATCGATAATTGCGTAGGGAGCGTAATCTTTTCTTTCATGGATGGCTTTTCTGGATACAACCAGATTGAAATCTTGCCTGCCGATCAACACAAGACATCCTTCATCTGCCCTTGGGGAACCTTCGCCTACTGAAAGCTACCTGTTGGCCTTAAAAATGCTAGAGCCACTTTCCAGCGAGCCATGTCATACGCTTTTCATGACATCAAACACATCGCAGAACCGTATATTGACAATTTACCTGCACATTCGCTAAATCAATCCGATCATATTGATCACTTATGCGCAATTTTTCTGTGATGTAGATTCTACCGTATTCGCCTGAACCCACACAAATGCATTTTCGCTGTCGAATTCGGTCAACTCCTCAGTTTCATCGTCTCCAAAGATGGGATTAGGGTGGACTCCTTAAACATCAAGGCCATCTTAGCCTTGCGTCCACCCACCAATTTAACCCAACTCCAAAGTTTGCAAGGCAAAGAAAACTTTCTTCGCCAGTTCATTTGCAACTACACCAATATTACTAAAGGATTTATGCGGTTACTACAAAAGAACGTCCCTTTCATCTGGGATGATGTGGCCTAACGGTCATTCGATGCTCTCAAGCACACTTTGACCCATGCACCTTTGTTACATCCACCTGAATATACAAAGTATTATATCCTTTACTTGGCCGCTTCTACTTCCACCATCGTAATGGTGTTAGTCCAAGAAGACTCCAACGATGAAGAACATGTGATTTACTATCTGAGAAAGAGTTTATCTGGACCCGAACTCAGATATTCGCATGTTGAGAAACTGGCTCTGGCAGCCGTCAACGTTGTCCAAAGGTTCCACCACTACATCTTATTACGCACCACCACGATAATCGCAGACTCCAACCCCATGTACCACGTCTTGACACATCAAGTACTTGGGGGCAAATATTCGAAATGGATTGTTATTCTTCAAGAATTCAATCTTGAGTTTACGAGGGCGAAAGCCAAAAAATCCCTGGTGTTTGCCAAGCTCATCTGTGCTCTCCCTCATGCTGATGAAAACATCGAACCTAGAGATTATCTCCCCGATGAATCTCTCTTCCTCATCAGCACTTCTGATCCTTGGTATGGAGATATTCTCCTCTACCTTCAAACACAACGTTTTCAACCCAATATCTCTCGTGAAGAGAAACGATGCATTCGTCACCACTCTCGCCGTTATCTCATCCTCGGTGACACTCTCTATTGCCATGGTATCGACACCATCCTTTGGCAATGTTTGACTCACGAAGAGGCTAAACGTGTTTTGAACGATTGTCACCTTGGCGCCTGTGGCGGCCACCTTTCCGGCATGGCCACAGCCCAAAAAATCCTACGTATCGGCTATTTTTTGCCCTTGATTTTCAAAGACTGTATCGAGGCTGTCAAGAAATGCCCACCCTGCCAAATCTTTAACAAGAAGGCACGCACCCACCCTATGACGCTGCACCCAATTATCGCCATCGGCCCCTTTTCCAAATGGGGCATTTATTTCATGCAGTGTAAGCCTACCTCAGCTAGGGGGCACGGTTACATCATTGTCGTCGTCGATTACTTCACCAAATGGGCTGAGGCTATGCCTACCTTCCTGAATGATTGCCGTACTGCAACTCTTTTCCTTTTCAACCACATCATAACTCGTTTTGGTGTACCACGGGCCATTGTCACTGACCATGGTGCGCACTTCAAAAACCAGATGATGAGTGAATTACATGTCAAACTGGGTTTTCGCCATGAAAACTCATCCCCTTACTACCCTCAAGCGAACGGACAGGTTGAAGCTATCAACAAAGTCCTAAAGACCATAATCCAATGCATGGTAGGGGAAATAAAAACATCATGGAATCTACAACTGTTCTCCGCTCTCTGGGCCTATCGCACCTCTGTGAAAACCTCAACTGGATTCACTCCTTTCCAGTTGGTCTATGGCATTGAAGCTGTCCTACCAATCGAGTGTGAAATTCCGTCACTCAAACTAAAAGTAGAACTCCTACCTCATACTTCCGCTGAAGAAGAATGATTCTTGTATCTATCCAAATTAAACGAAACACGTTGTGATGCTGCTCTCGCCAATGAAGCACATCAAAAACGAATTAAAAGTCAATATGACAAATCTATCCACCCTCGGACTTTCACGAAAGGAGACTTAGTCCTTTTTTACGACCAAGCTCACAATAAATTGGGGACAGGAAAGTTAGAACCTATGTGGCACGGTCCCTACATCGTGAAGCGTGTCCTACATAAAGGTGCCTACGAACTAGTTGATCATGAAGGAATTTCCATAAGAGAGCCTCGAAACGGGCTTTACCTTAAGAAGTACTATGCCTAGATCATCTAGCATTTGTACTTTGTACATTATTGTATTTAGTTTGGTTTGTCTTTTCTTTCGCGTGCTCGAGTCTTTACTGTTGCCACTCATGACTGTGCCTATGTTTTCATGCGCAGATGACGTCCTCCTTTCCTATATTTTTTGGGTTCACGGATGGTGCTAGCCGACATACCCGGAACATTGCTTCAGCAGCTTGGGTTATTTACCAATCTGACCAGGTGGTGAGTTTAGGAGGCATTTGTTTAGAGCCAGCAACCAACAATATGGCAGAATATCACGCTGTCATCGGACTACTGACCCAAGCTTCCTCTCTAGGTATTTCTCGTATCATTATTTACTTAGACTCCCAACTGGTGGTTCGTAAACTCAACCGCATCTACGCTATCTGTAGTCGTATCCT
>JASDQU010414462.1:0-10366 GCA_032191745.1 Picea mariana
TACGTAGTACACCAGTGTTTTACGTGGAAACCCAAATCGGGAGAAAACCACAAAATTCTTTTTCTTATATGTCTTGAAGAATTACATTCATTGGAAGCACCAACTTCCTTTGCTTTCCAGCTGAAACTAGAAGGAGGCTCCAACCCCCTAGTTTCTCAGGATACAACCTGAAGGAAGCTCCAACTCCCCAATTCTCTGGCTACAACCAGTAGGAGGCTACAACCACCTGTCCTTGCCTCGTCCAACCACCCTGAAGTAGAAGTAGAATGATGGAACCATTTTCACTCTATCACTATGAGATATACCATTGTAAACCTGTACGAATAAATTTGAACCATGCATCAACCATGCATCAACCTGTACCTCAACCTGTAATCAACCTATACCATAAACAAGTGCATCAATCATGCACCAACTTGTACCAAACAACCTGTAATCAACTTGTACCATAAACAAGTGCATCCAACCATGTACCAAGTATGTACCAATCATGTGTGTCAACTAATAATCAACTATGACTCATCAATATGTACCGACATCATCAACTATACACCTCATGTATGTGCCAACTCATCAACTACTTGTCTCAACCATGTACTCAACATGTACCTCAACCAAAAGCCCTCATCAATTTCATCATCTAAATCTGATTTTTAGCTCTGTAATAGACCTGGTGTATATGATCACATTCCTGCAAACCTTTCTTAAATTTAACAACAAGAGACTAGTATTTTCATCAAACTTTTCTTTAGTTTTGGATTAGTCAACAACCCTAACTTGAAGTAATCATAGCTTTGTACCTGTAATGTATAAAGATATGAAATTGATACATAATGTTCTTCAGTGTGTTTTATGCAATTCCTCCAAGTTTCACTACTTGAAACCTCTTATAAAAGGAGTTATAGAAAAAATGACATACCTTGCTAAATTCTGGCTTATTCTAGAGAGCGACCTTGTAGAGCATGCCCCTCACGGAATATTTGTTGAAATGATCTGAAACTTTTACAAAGAATACTACATACTGTACCCTAACCAACACATTTGGTTTCACTAAATTTGGATCTATTATGAATACGTTATGACATGTTTACCTGAAACACATGTTTTTGACTAGTTTCAGGACTAGCCACAAACCTTATTTTTCACGAAGTGTAACTCCAAAAATACAATGACCCACAAGATGAATTTTTTACCAAAGATACTTGGATATGTTTTCTAAATGGCATAGAAATTTCACGGTATGAATCATTATAGAAAAAAATTTATAGCGAAAATGGTGAGATGACCTATAAATAACATACCTTAGAAAGCACCATCAAAAGAATTTGTCCTTCCTTGCATTTCGGCCTTCTTTTCTTCACCTTCCCTCAGAATTTCAGCTTATATATCCTTGGTTACCTCAGACACCTATAGATATTCAATATGCTCAAGTGTATCTAAAAAGAGAGAGCCTTGCCTCTTATTTATCCTCTCCAAGTAGCTTCCTTAAAAACATCTTCTAGGTCACTTGGCCTCACTGTCCTTATTTTAGGGTTAACCCACTTCTAGTTTCTCCATTAAATTTATTATTGAAATACTTTATTTTGTATTTACTTTGAATTATAATACACTCATTACTTCACCTTATTATTTACCTTTTAAAATCTCTTAAACCACTTTGACTACTTTGACCTTTTGGGGCTTCTAGATGACATATGAGGGTCCTCCAACTTTGTAAGGCCATAACTCTCAAACCGTGAGGAGTTATGTGATGTTCCACATACCAAAAAAAATGGCATGACATGTCATATCCATATAGAATAGTATTATCTGAAAATGTATCATAACTCATATCGTTACCCATCAAACAAATTTGGGTCCATTACCCAAACCTGGGGTCTCCAACTTCTCATGGCTATAACTCTCTAACCGTGAGGGGTTATGTGACATTCCACATACCACTGGAAATGGAATGACAAGAACTATCCATCTAGTATAGTTTCCCTGACAAATTCACTGTCCTTCATCTCATTATTCCATAATTAAGCATGGTTTCTCTTACTCCAAAAATCATCTTCCCATGAGAGATTTCAGCATAAGGGGACCACTTTGGAGTTCATCCATATTTAATTCTTATCAACCATGAAAAAACAATAATGATATTTACATCAAACAATCTTGGGTCCATTACCCAAACCTTTGTGCTATGGGGCTTTCTTCAAGGGTTGACATCAATGACAACCAACCTTAATCAACATGGACCTCCCATTTATGTGAGGCTACAAGGGCTAGAACGAGGTGGATGGAATTCATTTTGGAAATAGGGGAAAAGGTTTCATTATAGTCAACTCCTTTAACTTGGGAAAATCCTTTGGAAACTATTTAAGCCTTATGTCTTTCAACACTTCCATTAGATGTATACTTAGTTCTATAGACACATTTACATCTAACAATTTTTCTTCCTTTCAGAAGAGGTCCAAGATCCCAAGTATCATTCTCCATTAAAGAATGATACTATTCATTCATTGTTGTATCCCAATCTAAATGACTTGAAGCTTTTCTAAATGTCTATGGATCATGAGTCTCTGAAACTTGAGAAAAAAGAGAAGAGGCTCACTAGAACTGTGAATGTGTTTGATGCTTATCTGAAGGATCACCGAAAAGATCACCAACTACTTCTTGTGTTGAACAAACCCATCTAGGAAAAAATGGTGTTGGTTCAGGTTCATGTTCAATGGACTCATCTGGAGGAAGGTGAGCAGGAAGAGGTGGATTTTCATCCTCACTATCATCATCCGAAGAAGAAGAAACCAGAATAGGAACAATAGATGACAAAAATGTCGAAGATGGCTCACACGACAAAGAAGGCCCCAACACTGAATTAGGCTCATGGAACAAGAGATTTTCATCAAATTTAATATCTCTTCTAATAATAATTTCATTACAATGTGGTTGAATAAGTAAGTAACCTTTGGCATCTTTAGAGTAACCAACAAATATACACTTCTCACTTTTCGGCTTCAATTCTTTCCTTTTCTCATCAGGAATGTGATCCCATGCTACATTGCCAAATACACAGAAGTGACTTACATCTAGCTTAAGTTTATTCCATGCTTCTTCTGGTGTTATATTTTTAAGATCCTTTGTGGAAGTGTGATTTACTATGTAATTTTCACCATTAACGGCTTCCGCCCAATACTTTAGAATTAATCCCTTAGGTTGGATCATATAATTAGCCATTTATTTTAATGTGTGGTTCTTTCTCTCAACAACACCATTTTGTTGTGGTGTATATGGAACAATGTGTTACATTTGGATGCCCTGTGTAGTGCAGTAACTTGTAAAATTATTGTTCACATATTCTCCTCCATTATCTGTTCTTAACCTTTGGCCCTTGTAGGCCAAGAACTTGTAAAAAATTTCTCTCTTAAGTTTTAAGGAGTAAACCCAAGTGCATATAGAAAAGTCATCATTGAAATTTAAGAAATACTTGCACCCAGAAAAAAAAGGAAAAGAAAGTGTACCACACAAGTCACTATGAACAAGCTACAAAGGGGTTGAGGCATTCCAAGAGGTACGTTTGCATGGATGATTTTAGGGGCTAAATCTCGCTCGTGGGATAATTTTCCATGGTTTTTCCAAAAACGAGATTCGCTATTTTAAAAATGATTCGCCCAAATTCTATAGAATAAAATTATTTTACCTTAAGAATCGCCAAAATTTTATAAAACTATATAAAATCCTTAGAAATTTGAATATTTTTACAAAAATATCGCCAAACATTTATAGTTGGCATATGAAGGATAAGTAAGATTTGCCAAAGTTACTACATTTTAAAATAAATTTCCATCCTTAAAATCATCTTTGTACGTTTGTCAAAACTATCTCGCTGATGTTTGTCAAGAACATAATCGACACAAACACCATATTTTCAATTAAAAAGAGGAAGAACAATCACCATTTGTTGATTACATAGTTGATGTAATGAGTGATAGTTTAGATGACCAAATTGCTCATGCCAAAGTTTGTTCAAGTCTTCGCTATGAGCAACAAAAACTGATGGAAAAAATGATGACCCAAATTTGTCGAACTTGTACAACCTGGTAATATCATCAACAATTCCAGTTGCAAGAATATGCTACGACTATTTTAGATCCTTGATTACAACTTGGTGAGGTGGAAACTCTATGGTTTTACCTTCACCTGAAAATTGTGATTTGATATAGTGATAGAAGGTTGCAGGAAAGACTTGGAACACATAATACATCATTGAAATGACCATTATTTACCTGAACTCTTCTAGACGCTACAACACTAAGATATATATCATCACCAACAAATAATTCCTTGGTGTTACATTCATTTAGATAAAAAAAAATATGGATTTATCCTTAGCCATATGATAAGATACTCCAAAATCAATAAACCACTCATTAGAAGAAGAATTAGAAGTTGCATTGAAGGAGAAACCGAAAGTAGAAAGTGGATGTCCATGAAAATAAGAAGAAGAAGTAGAATCAATACTGATGTTGTGCTTCTTCAATGCTGCTTCTAAAGTTTCTATCTTCTTAAAACATTTGTACTCATCATGACCATCTTTGCTACAAACTTAAAATTGCAATGTATGTTAGTCTTCTTACTTTTAGATTTTTCTTCTTTGTCACCATTAGGAGCTGAAGATGGCTAAGAGGGTTTGGGAACCTTTTTTTCTTGTTGTTGTGGTGAGGATGTTGTTTCTTGGGATTCTTGGATTTACATTTCTGCTAGACCACTAAAGATTTGTTGGATGTACCTGCAATGATGATCAATCCAAGTTGTATAAGCTTATCTTGCTATCTAATTAGAGCATAAAAAAAATAATCAAGAGAGGGTTCTTTATAATAACTCCCTAGAGATTATCTAGTGGCATAAAAGATAGATACAAAAACATAATATGCACTATCTATCTTAGCAAGAATGTAATATATGCATCGATCTTCCTTTAGATCTAGTTCACACTCTATACACAAAAGTCTAAGTGTTTTGAACTTATATAAGTAGTCTTCAATGCAAGAAAAATCATTTGGACTTAAAGTCATTAACTGATTTTCCAACTGGTGGGCTCGAATAATATTGTGTTTACCAAACACAACTGCAAGTTTTTCCCAAGATTTATTAGGGGCATCAAGTCCTTGAAGGTCAAAACTTAAATTCAGAGATATGGACATTCTGATTAGTCCACTATCTTCATCATTCCTATTAATCCATTTGGCATACTTGTCATCATCAGTGGGTTCTTGTTCTTTTTCCAAGGTAATTTGGTACAATCCTTTACTTCTTAATAAATCCTCCATATGGTATTTCCATTGGAAGTAGTTGGTGCTGGTAAAAAAAATATCACTGGAAGAAACCATATTAAATATGCTAATAATATGGATTTAAAAACTGAAATTGATGGTTTGAGTAGAAAGATCTTGAAAAATTAGGTTGTTTAAAAAAAAAGCATTGAAAATGGACTTCGGACGTGAAAGTTATGCCCTTTTGAAAAAAGGCATAAATGGCGACTCAAGAGCCACATGGAAAGTAGAAGTTGGTCCACATGGTGATAATCCTCCTAAATGTTCCTATAAGTTACTTAGGAAGTGTCTCACTTTTATAGAACAAGTGAGAATCATTTTTACAATGAAGTTACTTTATAAATGAGAGTTGCATGCAAAAAATGTTATTTAATAGTGATTCACTTTTATAACTTAAGTGAAATGCACTTTACAATGAATGCATGAACTTTTTCAAAAAAAGTAACAAAAGAGAGAATTGAACTCAAGACCTATTACAAAGTAAAGTAACTTTTAACTAAGTGTGTTAGTGCAAAACATATTGTATTGTTTAGAAGGAGGATTGAGGTTGTTGTTGTTGTTGAAGACGACCTTGGAGAGTGTGCTCATAAAAACATTTTCACACAAGAAAAACATTTCTCTTCTCGACAACAAAAAGGGTTATATCTCGGTTAGCTTACCTGTAAAATGCAACTTTTCCCTCTATTTATGATTTATCGAGCTAGCACAGAGTGCATGACAAAACACATACGTAGACATGAAAACACTTTTGGATCTGTTTCTGATTTTTCGATATTGTACAGGGCATGGGGAAAAGAGCATACATAGATCCAAAAGAGTGGCAACCTAGAAATAAAAACAAAAAACCAAAATAAAAACGAAATATTAACTTTGCAAAAATTTTAAAATGGCGTATTCAGGATTTATACCTGTGGATCTGAATGAAATGGCCTTATCTTGGGAAAACATAAACCTTTTCGAGTAAAACGAAAAGTGTTCTAGATTGAAACAAGTGCTCCAGATGCAATGGAACAATCCTCTCATCCCATAAATATATGTGTTAACAAGATATTTCCCCCATGACTTTGGGTCAAGTCACAACAGATCGAGACCGTATTGAGAAGATTGAAATATTACCTCACAAACAAATGTGCAAACTAAAAAAATAACTACTTTTCACTAGGAGAGAGTAGGGAAAGAGAGAAGGGTAAGTGTGCATATTAAACCCCTCGTTCGATGTCGATCCCTGCTCCTGCTTCTAGAAGTGCTCTTGACCTTTACCAGAACAAGCTTGTAAAATGAAATCAAGACAAATGCTACAACGAGGTAGTTACATAATCAAGTAGCATATATATCATGTGTTATATCCAAAGAAAGTATGAAAAATGATAACATACAATATTGTTATAAACACAAAATTGGAGGGAAAGCGAACTCTTCTATTAACAAAAAATATCAAAGTTATTTACAACCTGACTTGCTTCTGGCATTGTATCGGAGTCAATTGTCGAGGTTCCTCCACAGATCCTTCAAGCATCTACTCAACGATGAGTCTCTTCCTTGGCTAGCCCAATAACGATACAGAGACACCTTATGACTATATAAGGAGGAAACATTGGAAAATGTGTTTCTAGGTTAGGGGATGCTACTCAGAGGATAAAAGGAACAAGGAAGCTTTCTATATCTCAACAACATAACCTTGCACCAAAAGACTTGTCCTCATTCTATCCCTCAATGGTGCTTTTATATCTTCCCTAAAGGGGTTAGGGAAGTTGGAATCCGTTTTGTACATGCATAGAGACATTGGGAAATGATCCCAACCACAAACCCTGTCCGAAAACTTGGAATTATTTTATTTTCCATTATTTTTGAGGGCCTTCGTGGGTTTCACACTGACAAGTCATGGATTTCCACGTGTTTCATCAAAGGAGCTCGTAGATATGTGAAAAAGACATGTTTTTTAGATAATTTGGATCAGGCAAGTTTGGAAATTTTCTAGCAAACCAAGGGAAATGGTTAGGTCGTGGAACAAATGCATAGGTACGTAATTTTGTGCTATAAAAATATGTAAATGGAAGAATCCAGAGATGAGGCAACATGACTTCACAATCTCAATATACAATGGGAGTGGGCCTTCGAATGCACTCTAATACCATGTTTGACAACACATGTATTCCAATAGAGGACGAACACCTTCAATAACCACTCACACAACTAGATCAAAGATAAACACACTGATGTTTTCACATGGTAAAACCCTTATGGGGAAACATCCATGACCCTAACCAACGTGGTCACTTGGAGCAATTTATTAATGCAAAATAAAAATTTAGAGAGAGATTTTACAAGAGTTTCTCACAATCAATCATCGACAAATGACCCCCCATGCTCTTTAAATAGAGATCATGGACCAATAAGGTGTTAATTCACGTATCAATGTATCAGTTAAGATCGAGAAGAATATGAACCGTCAAATCAATCTATGTCGGGAACATATCGTGATCGTTAAATTTTCTAACTACAATTGCATACTAATGCATACTAAAGAAACACACTTTTACCTAACGACACATTAGGCCAAGTTGATCTTTACTAACTCCTAAGTGTCTAAATATTCTAACAAATACAAGAAACCTAAATAAAGCATGCAAGATAGACTTTCACCTCCATTGAAAGTACCTCAAAAGGGTCCCCCTTCCACTCATGTTTAATCATTGTGAAATCTAACCATCTTGTTTCATTTCATTGTTATTTAAAATTTATTTATAAATGTATATTTATTTGAGTTTATTTCCTTAGATATCATCTATTTTTTTATTTATAAATATATATACATTTTATATTTTTTATTTATTTATAAATGTATAATATTGATCCAAAATTAATGAGTATTTATACATTAATAAAAAATTATAATGTGAGAGAATTAAATGGTTTAAAAATAATGAAATATTCTAAAATTAATTTAAGCATACTTTTAAATACCCAAAAATAAATAATTCTTTTATCAATTACAAAATTAATAGGATATATTGAACAATTGTTTTTAGGTTTGTAAACCCTTTTTCAAAAAATAAAGCAAAATTGAAGTTATTTGAGTAAGGATATCTCTAATTTTTTTGTTGCTTTATTAGTTTTATTCATTTTATTATAGTATTTTACCATTTTAAGGGGATGCGTGTACGGGGGGATCATTTTAGATCCCAAATAAAATCAAGAAGGATCATTTTAGATCCCAAATAAAATCAATAATTGAGCTTTGGCTAGAGAATAAGGGTTGCAACAAACACCAAATCATAGGCTTTGGCTTTATATCAAGGAATAGAATACTCAAGAATATAGGGCTAACAAATGGTGGGAGACTCTTTAATTGTAATCATAGATATGCATTATCATTTGAATATGCAAGCCTCTCATTTGGGTTAATGAATCATATTCAAATATCAAACTTTAGCGGATACTTATGAAATTATTGGTTTCTTCTAGGTTCTAAGAATCTGGAATACAATAACAGACATAAAATTAAATGAAGTTGTTTCTCTAGAGTTTATAAAAATTAGGACAAATGGGGGATTGGTATCATCCTCCCTTCCTTGAGAAATGATCCTTTATCATAGTTAATATGACATCAAATTGGAGTGGTAAGTGGTGCTACATGGGGATATAAAAGTGATGGGAGTTAAGGCTTCCACATGCCAACATACCTTCTTATTCATCATTGTTTGTGTTGAGCTCTAATAAGTCAATGAAGATTGGATGAGCATTTGAGTGTGGTTTTAATTCTTTACGTATTTGGTTTTTTGCCTTTTTTTTTGTTGAATCCCATGATTGTTTTGGAGCTTGACATACAAGGTTTGGTTTCCTTGGACTAGGTTTGGAGTGAAAGTGGAGTTTGTGGAAATCAAGTTACCCCTTGGATTAAATGTTGTAGATCTATGGATAGTTGTCAGTGTTAGGAAATGAGACACACTTCCACACTAAACATAATAGAAGAGAGGAATGTAGATTTTAACCTTGTACAATATCTACTGCAACATATATTCAGTAAAGAAATAAAAAAGATACAATGGCAAATACAAACATTACACAGAGATTTTTCACTTGGAAACCCAAACCGGGAAAACCACCATATTCTATATTATTCATCATGTTACAATGTTTACAATACAAAATACATATAAGAGCCAGCGACCTCCAAAACCCTAACCTAATGACCTGGATTAGTCCAAAACCCTAATTCCTTAACTGAAAATATAAAACCATCGGCAAAGAAACCATGTGCCAAAAAACCACCTAAATATAATGCGATCTCGTAAAATGTGGTCCCAAAAAATGCCGTCCCGATGTAGAATATTTTTTTTGGGGGGCGCTGCCCCCAAATCCCCACGAGGGGGATCCTCCCCCCTACACCTCCCTAGGGGGGGCCTAGCGGCCCCCCCTCTAACCCCCCATGCGTGCCTGATGCATATGCTTAGACACTTCTACTCTTGCAAAGAATATAACACATACCCAACATTCTCCCACTTGTTGTTTTCTTTGCATACAGTGGGTTACAGGGTTACATAGTCAACAATCCAGGAAAACAATGCCCATGGATTCTCTAAACCAAGAGAACTTCTTAGTGCTCACAGATTTTGTTAATGAGTCTACAACATTCTTCAAACTGTCCACCTTCATCAGTGATACTTTCTTTTCTTCAATCATGTCTCTCACAATGTGATATTGAACATCAATGTGATTTGTCTTTGAATGATAAGCATGGTTCTTCGCCAGAAAATTTGCACTCTGACTGTCACACTCTATCCTTCCATCTTTTTGTACCAACCCAATACCTGAACACAATCTTTGTAACCATAATGCTTTCTTACTTGCATGAGTGGCTGCCATGTATTCAACTTCTGTAGTTGAAAGTGCCACTACAACCTGTCTTTTTCTCATCCAACTTATTTCTCCTCCAAACATGTTAAACACATACCCGCTTATAGATCTCCTACGATCCAAATCTCCAGCCCAGTCTGCATCCACAAAGACATTTATATCCACCACTTTGTCCAATCTCGATCTTCCTTCGT
>JASDQU010414467.1:0-10366 GCA_032191745.1 Picea mariana
CAACTAACTTGCATAACCCTTGGCCTTTCACTATTTGAGCTAGGGTAATTTCTATGTCATACTCCTGTAAGGAGGTAACCCAATTCGCCCTCTTTTCACCTAGTTCTTTTTGCACTAACAGGTTCCTGACGGCTGGGTAAGGGACAATAATCTTCATCCTAGATTTCAAAAGATAAGATCGGAAGTGTTTGACTGCTTTGAAAACAGTGTAGGCTTGCTGATCTACTGCTGGGTAATTGAGTTCCGTTCCTTTGAAAGAAGATCTCATAAATGCAATGGGTACTTCATTGTTCTCGGCGTTCTTTTGAGTTAGGACAACAACATAGGAGCGGTCGGAAGCGAATGTGTAGAGTGTGAAGTTTTGTGAAAAGTCGGGGCTCATGAGAGAAGGAGCGTCTATTATGGATTTTTTTATTGCATTAAAAGCTTGGTTTTCTAAGGTTCCCTAATGATATTGTGCATCTTTCTTAATTAAATTTTTTAAAGGTCTGACCATTTCAAAGAAACTGGGGACGAATCTCCTGACAAAGTTTATCTGGCCTAAGAAAGACTGCATAGACTTTTTGGATGTAGGAGGGGGGAGTTTCGAGATGACTTGAGTCCTTTCAGGGTCGATAATCATCCCTTTGCTTGACACAATGAATCCTAAGAGTTTACCTTGTTCTACTGCAAAGATAGATTTTTTAGGATTCAAGGAAATGCCATATTTACGACATCACTGTAGAACAACTCTTAAATGAGCTAGATGATCGGTTTTGTTTTTTGAAAATGCAATAACATCATCTAAGTAAACTATGACAGATTGATTGATTAAGCCTCAGAAATTGATGTCCATCGCTCTCTGGAAAGTGGCACCGGCATTAATCAGTCCAAAGGGCATTTTTCGATAAGCATAGGTGCCCCATGGAGTGCGGAAGGTAGTTTTAAGTTGGTCTGGAGGAGACATCAGGACTTGGTTGTACCCTGAAAAACCATCCGATAAGGATAGTCTCTCAGAACCAGATACCTGTTGAAGGATCTGTTCCATGGGTGGGACAGGATAGTTGTCTTTATCAGATGATCTATTAAGGTTTCAGAAATCGACGCATAGTCAGATTTCCCCACTTTTCTTCCGGACAGGGAGAAGGTTAGAAACCCATTGTGTGTGCCTAACTGGGAAAATTATCTTAGCATTCAAGAGTTTATTTAATTCTTTTTTGACAGTCGGTTCGAGCTTAGGGTGCATTTTTCTTAATTTTTGTTGAAAGGGCAAGGTTTGGGGTTTCATGGGAATGACGTGTTGTATGATGTTGGGGTCGAAAGTTTTAAGGTCATCATACGTCCATGCAAAAACATCTTTAAATTCTTTGAAAAATTTAATAAATGAGGCTTTTTCCTGTTCAAAACACCCCACCCCTAAATTAATGCACTGTGGATTGTCATTAGTTCCCAAATTTACCTTTTCATATGAGAAAGAGGAACTATTGGTTTTACAGTTGACTGATTTTTTGAATTTATCTTGAAGATCGTAAAATTTCTCTAGTCTAACTACAGATTTAGGGATCGAATTTACCATGTCTGATGAAGATTTAGGAGATCTCGGATCTGGTATTACCGTGAAATGGTGCAAATTATCGTCATGAGTGCATTCATCGATCACCGCGCCTTGAAAAGTTTCTTCCATATGTAGGAAGCTAATAATTTGCTGATCGTCGTTGAAGACTGTCCAATTCATGATGTTTTCGAGAATGGATGGCTTGAATAACAGTTCGACGGAGAATGCGTCCGGGGACAAGCCTTCTGCAAGAAAGATTTTGGAAGCTACGTTAGCTGATAGATCAGCTTCAGAATTATTCAATCTCGGAATAGAATTTATATTGAAAGCAGAAAACTTATTCATTAAATTCCATACCTCAGATTGGTAGCTTTTAAGATGCGGAGACAAACAGTGGATAGAATTTCTTACCTGTCTAACTACGATTTTGGAATCGCCAAAGACAGTCAAATTTTGAATGTTCATATCTAAAGCTTTTCTGAGGCCCTGCAGTAAAGCCTCATATTCTGCTGTGTTATTAGTACATTCAAATTCTAACCTACATGCAATCAGGGTTTTGTTACCTGAGGGATCAATAATAACGCAGCCTACACCAGCTCCTTCTTTGGACTTCAACCCATCAAAATAAAGAGACCAAATTTGGTTTTTATCGGGTGCATGAGACCATTGTGTAGAAGCTGCTGGCTGCACATATGCTACAATATCAGACTCTTGTTTTGGCTTGGTGATAGCTGAAGTCTCGGCCATGAAATTACCGAAAAAGGTATCCATCCCTTGTATTTCGAGTGAGTCAGCAGAAGGTGTAAATGGTTCATTGGGATCGTTTAAATCTGTGACTGTGAGCTTTAGGTAGCGTTCGTGATTTACCTTGATCTTGTTGGGCTTGCCATTCTCGGAAAGCCATAGGTAAGACCAATCTATTGTGAAATAGCCGTGTAGTTGCTCTGACTAGTCCCTACTTAAAAACAAACTATACACTTCTAGAATATCCACAACAATAATATCAATCACCTGATGAACTTTGGGGTTAGACGATAATATTATAAGCACATTCCTTAATTCGCCTATGACTTTAACACTAGTTCGATCAAGTTGGATGATTTTTAAAGTGGATGGTTTGACTTCAGCATTAATCTTCTAACATACAGACCATGGCATTACATTGGATGATGCTCCTGAATCTACCATACAATTGTGCACGTTCGTATTAAAGATTTCGAAAGTTAACAAAAATGGAGGTACATTTTTGCGAGTACTAAGGGTGGAAGCTTGTGGATTTTTACTCGCAGTCTCTAAAGATAATTTATCTACATTTGTTACATTATTTACAGGAAGACTTTCTTTATCGTGAGGATCAGGATTATTCTTAGTGGAAGTCTTCTGAGGAACTTTGTTCTGAACAACCTTGTTACTTCTTGAATTACCATTTTTGCTATTCTTTGCGATGTTCTGTAACATTTTTTGTAGCAGAAATGGAAATTTTAATAATTCATAAACAAAAATGTTATCCCTTAACTTTTTTAGATCTTCAACTAAATCATAATATAAGTTGGGGTTTACATGACTCTGTTTAGTCTCAGTTGGTTTAGATTGCTTTGGAGCAAAGTCGTAGTGCTTTCGGAAGAAGGTTTGTTTGCCGCCTTACTCCTAGTATTGTATGGATGCATTGTCTCGAAGTTAGCTTGAAAAATACTATCCGAGAAGTGTCCAAAAATGTTCGGAGAAGATTCTTCTTCTTGAACTGTCTCTTGTTCAGCAACCTCCTCAAGAATCTCAGGAGGCATCAAGTTATCCTGGGCTTCTAAAATTGTTTGAAGGGCGAATTGCAGACTTTCTAGATTTAAGCCTTCGGTCTTTGGATTAGGTCGGCTGGTGGGAAAAGAATTCTTGAATGGGGGTTTGTAAGGCCCTTTTCTCGAAGAATATTCTTTTACCATCCTTTTCAAATCTATAACTTGATTTGACAGTTTTTGAATGACTTTAGTTAGGTTTTCTAAATCCGATCTTTCAGGTTGTGCTTTATTTTGAGCAAGTCTAGGGAGGATTTCGATCTTCTTTTTGGAAGATGAACTCGTCTCTGTTTCATTGCTAGTAGTGTCTTTTAAACTAAGTATGTCTTTTTCAATCTGGTTGGCCTCTTCAAAGGCCTCTAACAATGTGGATTTCTTAGATCATTTTACCCAAATGGCTATACTTTGGTGCAAGGATTTAGTATAGTATGCTATGATAAGATTCTCGGTAGGCATCGAATCGGTAGGGATTTAGTTCTTTAGTGTTAAGAATCTTTGGTTAAAGTCTTTGATTTTCTCTTTTGGGTTCATCCTTAAACTAGAAAGCTCCATAACTAGAACTTCCAGGGACTTATCGTCTCTGAATTTTTCCAGAAAGCATGACTCAAACTTTTCCCAAGACACGATGGTATGGGGTTGCTGGGAAAAATACCAGGTAGAGGCATTTCCCTCAAAAGTATAGGGGAACAACCTATAGACTACGTCTTCATGCTCGAAATTACGAAGTCTTATGGCTAACATAAACTTTTTAATGTGATCTTCGGCTATCTGTTTAGAGTCAGGGTCAAACTTGGGAAGCCACTTCTCTGGATTTTTGGGTAAGGGATGTTGTGGCCTAGGTATGGCTACTGCATCCTGGTCGAGCCAAGGTCTGGTAGAATTGTTCTGGTTGGCCATTTGTGTAGGTGGTGTGGAAGACTGAGAAGGGGAACTTCCTTCATAAGAAGAGTCTTCTCCAGAAGAAGAAGGAGGTGATGGAGGTGGTGAGGGTGGTATTCCAGATCCTCCTGCAGCAGGAGTGAGGATTAGATCTGTAGGGTTTAAAGTGAGGTTAGTGCCTCCAAGTTGTTCTCTGATATCAGATAAATCTAAAGGTTGGTCCAAAGGCCGATTTGGTTGCCTTAGACGGGCGAAGGCACTATGTGTTCTCAAGAGAGATTGGAAAACAATCTCTTGTACGTCACCACCTGTAGGATTCGGGGTTGCTGGTTCAACTGTAATCCGTAGATCGTCGTTTGATGTGGTTGTTGTTTGAGGAGGGATGTTGTCATTTGAATGGATTCTTGTCACTATAGGTAAGAGGTTAGGTGGTGGAGGAGTCTTACGACCACCTCGTGCCATTAATAAATTTCATACCCTCCTTCTAGCGCCCTTTGTTGACGGGCGAAAATGAACGCTCGTCAACTGGAGGAGTGGATCTGGTCCAAGGTTGTCTAAATAACCCAAGCCATTTGGGATGATCCACCCCGATGGGTTTAGTGACTCCGTTGGCCAATTTAAGTCAAGGAAAACGAAAGAAAACTAACTAAAGGAACTAATCTAAATGAAAACAACAATTAAAGCAAACTAATAAACAAATCTGAACTATATATATACAGTCTAATGTCTAATATTATACAACAATAATTCTATGAAATTAAATGCTCAATTATCAACATAATTAGATCCCAACTACAAATGTACAATATTTATAGATTACAGATTTTAGATCTAAAACTTGAAAAAACCATTTGTGAGCTGTCCTATGACAGCAAAGCTATTATTTTTGAATTTTATAATTTTATGAAACAAAAATAAAATGACAATTATCAAAGCTGAATAATTAAAATGACAATCTGTATTATAAAACTAAACTATACACCTATCTAAACTACTGAAATTTCTCGAATTTATTATCTATCAAATTGCAAATAATGATCTAACCTGGAGTAACGCCTCAGGTTTGTCCTATGTACAATAGTCGATTTAGTTGTTCGGTGGGAGGAAACCCGCACCAGATTCTCCACAAGCTTCTTGTAAACAGGAAGCAATAGTTCTCTTTGAATATGAATGACAGGACAAACAAGACATAAAAGAAAATGACAACAATATTATAATCTACAAATCATCACAGTTAGATAAATCCCCATGCAAATATTTGTACAGAACAGTTCAATTAACGAAGAAGATAAACCTTTGTTCATTAAATAGAAACGGAGTAATTGTTGTACTAAAACTGAGATACATAAGACATGGACATAATTTAAATCACAACGCATTAACATGTAACAAGTCTGGATATCTAAAGTAGTCAATGACTTAATCACAAATTAAAATGCACAAAACATGAATGAAAGTATGATAAATTGAAAGCTAAAGCTCTTACAAAAGATCCACTTCCATTCGAGCCTGTATCATTATAAATCCATAGTCTTGGTTCTCCCAACAGTGATGATGGGTTCATTACAAAAAATAACAAGTATTTAAAGGCCACAGGGTAAAACATCCCTATGGGAATTATCAAAAATAGTTTACAAAAAATCTAGGGACAATCTCCCAAGTCTCTATTTCTAACTTAAGCTAACAACCTAAAACAAAACTATATCACAAAAGTATCTCCTAAACTTCCACAGCATGTCCAATTTGCCATTGAAATTCATAGGTACCTGTAGGTGAATGAGAATAAAGAAGTTTACATAATGTTTTATTGGTAAAATTAACAAAAATCTAAATTTTAAGACTAGCTACAGAATCTCATGATTCTGTAGCTGGTCTTATTTGCAAACAAAATCATTTTAAATCGATCAAACGATAACAGAAATATATTCGATCTATTAAACCAAATATTTAATTACTAATTCCAAACAAAGTGAATCATTCATGCCACAACAAACCAAAACTTGTATGCAAATTGAAACAAACGAACTCGTGGTCAATTAACCGAATGGTAACATGGGATATATGCAATCTGCCAAACACTTTTTATTACCAATTCAGAGCAGGCAGAATAATTCGAAACCGACATAATCATTTTTGAATCAATCTCAATCGAAAAAGACTATAACCGATCAAGCAAATATTTCATATTTATTCAATACAAACGCAATAGTTTATGTCGACTCAGAACTTAACAAAATCATTGTTGAATCTAAACATAACTAACAGAATCATTCTTTAATTCAAAACTAATAGAACTATATCAAACCAATCTTCAACGCATATACAAACGACCATGCTAATTGAGGGCATACAACATAGTTTCATAATCAAACCATAAGAGATAAATCAAACTAACTCAAGGCTGACACAATCGTTATACTAATGCGAAATCATATCAATCAAAACATAGTTGTGTCTGATTTTAGCAAACAAATCTTTTGTATAGATCGAATGCAATCAAAGTCCAAAGAAAAAATATTCATTAAAAAAAAAACAGAATCGTTTCTGGTAATTCGAAGTCAACATAATTGTTTTGAATCTATTAAAAACAAAAAGAACTAATTGAAAGCAAACCCAATCAGTTATATTAATTCAAACCAACTCATAAAGAAAAATCGATGTTGAAATACATACCTGGGCAGTAAGAAAATAATTTGATCAGGATAACTTTGAATTGACAAAGGCCGTTGCTGTCTCAACATTTCTGAAGACAATTGAACCGGTGGTATTTTGCTTCTTCCCGTTGGCTTGTAGCCTGTCGTTCTCCTTTGACAGCACTGTCACCCGTTACTCTCATGATTTGATCTTAGATTGCAACAGGGGGACGTCCATGTAGTAAGGTTCAAGCCAGGAATTACATTGAGTACACGGTGATTGATCGGGCCTTGACATCACAGGTGAGGGTTCGTTCAAGTTACCAGGGGTTTCACTGTGAAGCTTAATTCCCAGGAAGTTAGGGTCATTCTTGAGGCATAGAGGTAATTTGGAAACATAGTCATAGGGTTCCATAGAGAAGAGGCCATGAGAATAGGGGTATTCCTCAGCTAGGAAACATTCGATCTCCGAGTCTGAATCCTAGCTCAAGACTATAGGCTTTTGTTCAGTGCTCTATTTAGGCTTGTTCCAAGCACATCTCGATATCCATCATGCATTTTCCTTTCCCTTACTATTGACACCAGTATCACCTTTGCCTTTCTTCCTTACAGGTCTCTTGACGGCCTTAGTTATGTCTTTAGCACATGGGTCGGCCATGGTATCAGGTAGGTCAATGTTGGGGCAATTTGAGGGTTTGATAGGGGGTAGAAGGGTAGGAGATGGCACTGTAGCCAAAACCACTAAGGCTCAGATGATGAACGATAATGACTTTGATCAAGCAGTGATGGAAAAGGCTACTATCAGCCTTCTCACGCTTAAATCATTTGGACATCTTGTACAGACTACGTAAGAGATAATGTGGCATATTCAGAGGGTATTCTATAAAATTCATCAATAACCGAAGATGATACAGAAATACCAAGCCATAACGACCTTCGCAGGTCACAAATAGCTTAACAATTGCCAAAAGATCATGCCACTTGGGTTTGAGGGCAGTGACAGGCATACCTCTATCGCAACTAATAATATTTCTTGATGTGAATAGGAGTGACCATGACACCTCGTCCACTTTGGAATTTTTAAACCACCTTTTCCCTGTAGCTGGTAGTCCTGTAGCTGAGCTTAGGAATTCCTCATTTAGCTCGAGTTGTATGTCTCCGAACTTAGCCCTGCATCCGTCAAAGTTGAGGGTGAACTGTTGGGCAACCGAAAGGTTGAAACCCTCAAATATTTGGATAAAAACCAGCCAGCCACTATTTTCCAAATCCTCACGAGCATTGTCGAATAACAACAGAGTTTGGATACCATTTGGTTCTATGTGCACCACAGGTGCAATAGAACATAATACACAGTGAGAAGGGTAAACGGTCAAGGGTATGGACAAGGTATACGCAGGACCGATAGCTCACAAGATTCCCCGAAAACCAACAGAGGTAACCTGAGATAGAAGGAGGGCATTAATACCTAAGTGTGTGAGGGTGGTGGAATGAAATCAACCCATGCAAAACAGTCATATCCAAATGTACAACCGACGGTGCATATGGTGATTCAAATCACTATTTCAATGTGTTAAAAGTAATTCCATCCAAACAATTAACGAAAACTATGGTAAGTCGACCCAAATATTTGCACAAGCAATAGTGTTTGCATGGTTTTAAAATCAAAACAATGTTTCGAAATTAGCACCAAGGGTTCGATCATAACAAGTATGTGTTGTATGAAATGATTGCACCAAGGGTCTAGCCACAATTTCAATGTGTTTTCATGAAACCAATGTGCCAAGGAATTTGATCAAAGTACATCAAACCATCATTAAATCAACGATTTAATCACAATCATTAGAATATCATCACAGTCTTATAAAAATGAAGTCATATTAACAATAAAAAAATGCCAAATGAGTAAAGGTTTTTTGTGTCTTGCCAACTATGTGACCATAATTGAATTGGAAATGTAATGAACAGATAGACAAGAGTAACCATAATAATCCAGTGACAATTTTAATTCCATTGACGTGACTTCGAAATCAAAATTTTCATGCTTGCAGTCATGAAAACGAGAACAAAGGCAGTTGTGCAGATGTGCAAGATAATCATGTCGTTTTATCCAAAAGATTGCGATGAGAATCAAGGGTTCCAAAACACTGGTGTAGGCAGCTTATAAAGATGGGATAAAAATGTGAAATGGCTACCAACACACATGCAGGACAAAAGTACACCACAAAAATGAATTTCCAACATTCGCACAGTATATGGAAATAGGAATTCCAAACCCACTGCGACAGGGGGGATTATGGTGTGAAATCTGCAAGAAACCGGGTCACGACCCTTACCATTGCACACTGATGTAGAAATACCAAACAGTCCCAACGAACTCATATTTCACATTTTGCAAGTCAGTTGGCCATGATGACAAATACTGCGAAACTATGGAGTTGATGTGGGAAAGATCCTTGGATGCATATAGGGTACAGGTAGAAATGATGACTGGGTAGGTAGCACCACAGTTCACTCAAGCCCTAGAACCATACAACATTGTGAAAAAGCAGTATAATACTTCTCAGAAACCTTATAATAATGCTCAACCATAGTACAACCCATCACAACCTCTGTACAATACCACACAGTATAATTAGGGACCACAATATAATGCACCATGAGGTGATCAGGCAGCCTATAAAGGAGTTGGACGAGCTAGAGGAGGTTTCAGACATGGAAGAGGATCAGTCACATGTCACAATTTCCAGCAACAAGGATATTATGCATGGGAACTCCCACTACCACCAGTGACCTGTATGTATTATCGCACTTCGGACCACGATACAGAGGAATGTCCAACACTACTCATAAATATCTAGGAAAAAAGGAACCAAAATAACTAGAATGTTCAGTGGATTTTAGCTGAAGCAAGGGATGATGGATGAAACATAAACATAGTCACTCGAGGAGGAATGAAAATAGGAAATGACACAGTCTGAAAGGACCCAGCACAGAACCAATGGGTAAAGAAGAACCTTGACCCCAAGAAGTAGTTCGACGCGCAAAAAGAAAAGGAGATATTTACAGAAGCTCGACAAGAATTCCAGAAGGAGGACACAGCGCTGACTGTGCAGTAGAACCATGAAGCTATGGAATATGACATGCCGCCATCACTGGACCATACCAATAGAATACAACCTAAGGAACAAGTAAGCACTATCAAAGACTTTTTTCAATCATGCATCAAAATGTTAAGTGATCCTTCATCTATCAAATTATTGCAAAACATCTTAGAGAAATGTAGCAGCAAGACGGAACAGAAGCCAGAACTGAAAACTGTCAAACACCTACACAAAAGAAGAAGAACAAGTAGAGAATTTAGAATCAATGATAATATTGGGGATTTCAACATGGGAGATATTATACTAGATATAGAATCCAAAGTGAACGTACTACCAAAAACCACATGGAAATGCATGGGAGAACCTACACTGCGATACTCAATTGTTCAATTAAAGTTAGCAAATCAACATAGAGTCCTACCAATAGGT
>JASDQU010414470.1:0-10366 GCA_032191745.1 Picea mariana
ACCAAGGTTGTGAAAGAAAATTATTTTGAGTTAAGTATTCTCCCCTTCCTTGGCTTGCACCCAGTATTCAATGTGGACCTCCTTCAACCATATTTTATATTGATACTAGACACATCAGAAGTGGCAGATAATATGACACATGTAGATCTCAACCCCGACTTCATGGAACATGAAATCATTGATTGGATCATGTAAACGCGGGTTAAGGGAACCCACCAACAGAAGATCCAAATATATCATGTTGTCAAAGTAGGGTAGCTACTGCACCAAGGTAAGTGGTTCATCAAGCGTCAAGTTCAAAAAAAATTTCCCCATTTGATGGGGGAACTCAAAGGAATGGATAAAATTTATTCCTAAGGGAGGAGAACCAATCCAAGTGGACATGTATATTTTTCCACCTATTCCACTGGGTCAAAATACAATTTCCATCTTTGTAGTTTTTCTACAGTTTTTCAGGTCCCAAACTTCTAGGGTCATTTTGAGGCCTTGGACATTGTTTTTTTGGCTCGGTAGCACTTATCATGTAGTTGAGGGAAGATATTATGTTGAACAGAATGTGTTCTGCTCAAGTATAAATTTTCAATGAGGTACCAAGTGCCCCAAATGGAGATAGTATGCAAAAGTTTCACCCCCAGGAAGTTGATGTATCAACTACCCCCATCGGGGCCCACAAACCTTTTGGTGTTTCATCTCCCAGGGTTAGGGTTTGGTATGTCTAGGGTTGTTCCATTCATGATTTAAGTCAAAAATTCCTTTTGAGCCTCATTTTAATCATCTTCTTTCGAATGCACATAGCCATCACATCTCTTCTCAGAGATAAGCTACCACCATTCTAGCGAGTTCATTTCAAGTTGTATTTTCTTTTACAGACTCTACATATTTATTCTTTAATAGAAATTAAGTATTACTATATCTCTATGTTTCTATCCTATTTTTTGTTTCTTTTCATTCCCTCATGAATCTAGATCACTAAAACCCAATCCATTTCATATAGAGACTCAAAAATTTAGTACTTTGTTCCAGGGTGACATATGATTGATGCCAAAATGATAACTTGACTCTTTCCCATCCTCTTTATTTTATATTTGATTTTTTTTATATATTTTTAATATTATAAAATCCTAAAAATTAATAAAAGAATGTTGTGATACAATGGATTAAACGTGTCTCATGGGCAAGAAACCTAGTTCCAAGCACATGGAACATACCTATGCTCAATGCAAGGAATGCGAGCAAGATATGGAAACTCAGCGGATGTTTCCTCCAGAGATACAAGTGTCAAGTCACAAAGGAAATAAATGAAATGGCTCACAATTGAAGAGAATTCATAATGAATAGGATATACAACATCAAGTTGAAGCTGGTATTAGGCTCAAAAGCACAAGCAGAAAAATGAAATGCAGTATTACAACTTGGAGAAAAAAAATGAAATGCAGTATGTGGGAGCCCTATGGGTATTGTCCAAAAAATGATTGAGAGAAATTTATGAGGCTTCATCGCAAATTCATGGTGGGAATAAGAGGGATCCCAAGCCTATGAAAATACTTCATCATGGGCACCAAACTGAAATCAATATTCTAACTAGGGTACCCATGAACAGTAAGCTCTAACACGTGAATTACAACACTACTAAATGGCAAAGAAGGCTCTGTGTCACAATTCAATGGGTTGATCCTAAGGAAAAATGAACCAAGAAATAGATAATGAAAAATTCAAGTAGGGAAAAATATAACCTATAGGCCATTTTCAATATCATTACATGTCAAAATAGATCGACACGACAAAATACCAAAGAAAAATGTCTCCAAAGTCCTAATATATGACCAAAAGCACTTACCCGTAAGTTAATAAATCCAATATAGAAACCTCTAATAACAACTTTTGGTATGGTATTCAGAACTTGAAACCTTAAAATTATAATATGGTACAAAGCACTGCATTGTGACAATGCTTCTGTAGTGAGGACAATGTATGACCCAAAAGAGCATAGACACCACAATGTTCATAGCATATACATAATCACTCCTAAGAAGCATATTGAAGTACAAAATTTCATATACACATATCGACTAGAACAATCTTCCCACCTAATGTGATAGGAAACTGAGGAAGAATCCAAAAATATTCACTAGGTCTTTTGTCGAAATCCAACAACTAACTGGTAGCTGACACAAGTTTGGGAGAAGCCAAAGCTTGTGAAGTTGAGGAGGACAAAATGCTTACATAGACTGCTTCATCTACAATACATCAATAAATGTATTTTGAGTTTAATTTAACCCTTATTTGGAAGGGTTCAGAATAAGAAAGGTGAGTCTCAACAAGATTACTCCAATCTAAGGAAACCGTCCTTGAATTAGGATGGAGCATGCTCGAAATGAGTGAAAAGTCCCCTTGTTCAGAAGGTGCTAAAATGAAAATGCTAAAGACATGTTCAAAATAAAAATCACTCCCCAAAAGAAGAGTGGGATCAAATGAATATTTCATTATCATGATCATCTTGGTAGACTTGTCATTCTCCAAGAGGAGCAGGATTGGTTGAAGATTGCATCGATGTGACTACTTCCTCAACTATTGGTTGAATAGGTTACAAAAAAATAAGGTTAGTAAACACATCACCCCAAAATGAAGGGTGGGATTGACTGAATATTGCATCGATATGACCACTTCATGAACCAATGGTTGGATAGGTTGCATGGAAACCGAATGTGACTCAGGACTAGAAGGGACTTCAAATAGGGACCACACTCTTAGGAGATATGGAATAATAGGGAATAAATGAGTAAGGTGATCTCCCTTTTAAAGTTTGCAGGGGACCTTAGGCTTGTTTCCTATTCATCTAGATTTATCGGTAATATTAATTCTCCCAGCATGACTTGCGTTGGTTGGTGGATTTCCCCCAGCATGGCTTGCAACATGTAATACCCCGGTTTTGAGTCCCCATATTAATAATGTATTTTTTTATTTAATAAAAGGTGAGAGTGCCCAAACAATTAAAAGAGGTATAAGTGCCTAGGAAATGTAATGTTGTGATCATTATTAGTAATAAAATACATCGTTGGATGCTAGACAAACAAGGAAAAGAGTTATAGGGGGCTATGATTTCATGAGAGAGGGGGATAAAGGGGATAAGTCTTTTATTATTATTTTATTTTCCTATATTGATTTTAATTGAGAAACATGGTTACATGAGCTTCTAGGGGGAAAGGTCATGTGGTTCTTGATTTCCACATAAATATATAAACCCATATTTGGGTTTTTTGGGGATTCTTCTCCCTTCACTCTTTCACTCTTTCATTCACTGTTGCTCATATACAATTCATCATTAATTCTTGTTCTTGGTTAGGACATGGGGGAAAATTGTTGATAATGAATCCATCGTTTGTTGGCTATAGTAATGACTAGAGTATTCCATCCATGAATTAATTCCTACATGTATGAGATGCATTGGCATGTGTTAAGTTTTGTTCATAGCTATGAATCCTGAGAGTCCCATCATGGATATTCTTGACCAGATGCATAGGATCCCTAGAAGGAAGTGGACATCCTAAGAGACTATGTGGAAGTGAAGGGGGTTCATTGTCTTTGGGTGGTGCAAGTTGGAGAGAAGAGAGTTGGTGTACATTGGATTTTTGGGTGCTGAGAAACCTATGAGAGATTAAGTGTTGAATGGTTTGGGAAGCTAAGTGTCATCCTAGAACCCTTCCTTCTGGATTCATAGCCCTAGCTTGGAGATGATATTGTTTTTTATACTTGGAAAAACAATGTCTATGGTTGGGTGGAATATCCTTGGTCTGCATCCATTTGGTGATTGAATTTGTTTAAGATAAGTGCTCTATGTCATGGTTTCCCTTGCGTGTACATTTATTTTTGTTGTGTATTAATTATTATCTCTGAAATTCATATTTATAATATGCATGCTTTCTAGTTATTATTTTGCATGGCATAATATTAATTTATTTTATGTTGTAACATGAATATTGAATACTACGTTTGAATCTTTCATGCTTCTTTATTAATTAAATGTTATAAGAATTGAAAATCAGTTTTGAAGTGAGTTTTTGGAGTAGCATTTCTCAACGTGTGGGTGGTTGGGTGTGTTACATATTGGTATTAGATATTCTAGTTCAAACATCGGACTGGTATGGGCCAAATTGAGTGATAATTGGGAAATTTCATTGTTTCATATTTTGATCTATGTGAATTTGGGGAAAATGGTGAAATTTTTGAGAGAAAATCCCCAAATTTGTGAGCAGATCTTATTTTAAATGAATTAATATTATCTGAGAAGTTAATGGAGTCGATATGTAGAGTTGCAGAGCCGAATTCAACCCAGAAGGTTGAAAATTTCCTATTTTAATGGTTGTTGTAACGCGGGGCGGAGTTCAGAGAATCGACGACTGAGACCGTGTTGGATCTTTAGATCAGCATCCTAGATTTTTCCTTGATAAATTTAAAAATTTGATAAAGTTTCAATGTTTGGAAAAGTTACCAGATCAACATCCAAGATTCGTTTTGGTGGTTTGGAAAAGGAGGAAGATCGACTATCCATATTTTTTTCCGGTCATTTGGGAAGTCGTAGAAAATCAACGATCGAGATCATCTTGGTTGGGAGATCAACAACCTAGATTCACTTGGATTTTGGCCAAACTTGTCTAAGTGTTGAAGTTCATCAACAAATATCATTGATGGCTGATGGATCATGGATCGATGAGTTTGTCAAAGTGTTGAAGTTCGCCAATAAAAATCATCGATGGCCAATGGATCAGGGATCGACAAGTTTGGTGAAGTGTTGAAGTTTGGCTAAATGACATCTGATATCATCCATTGTCGATGGATTGGGGATCGATGAGTTTGGCGAAGTGTTGAAGTTCAACCAAATTACATCTAAGATCATTGATGGTCAATGGATCAGGGATCGATGAGTTTGGTGAAGTGTTGAAGTTCAACCAAATGACATCTGAGATCATCGATGTTCTATAGATTGGGGATAAGGGAGTTTGGAAAAGTGTTGAAGTTCAGCCAAATAACATCTATGATCATCGATGGTCGATGGATTGGGGATCAATGAATTTGGGTGAAGTTCTCATTCGGCCAAAGGAAATCTCTGACCATCGATGATCGATGGAGAAAATAAGGTGATGATGTTTCATGCCACATCAACATCCATGCATCATGCCACATCAACATCCACACGTCATTTCACGCCATCCTATTTGATTCCTCAAGCTGACGTGTCATGCCATGTTAGAATCCACGTGTTATTCTACGTCAACATAGTTTCCACATTAGCCAACAGAGATGGTCGATAGTATATGGTTGCACTACTACATATGACCAAATTTGTCACAGTTTTTCATTGCTATTGCCACACATATCTGTCACACTTTCCACGAAAGCAAACAATTTTTTTCGTGGTACTTTTTTCATCGCTATATCCACGCATTCGTTTTTCATGGAACAGTGATGAAATCAGACTGCCATGTGTCACCATATTAAAAGGAGGAATATTTTTTTCCGACGGAAAAATCGTGGCAATAACGATGAAAAAGCGTGGCAATAGCGACAAAAAAAGTGTGTACTTGTAAAACCCCACCACTGAATCGCAACGCAGATTCCATACTTGTGATGGTTAAAGCATGGCAAGTAGTGAAGAAATATCATCGCAATAATGACGAACAAGCGTGGAAGAGTAAAAACACCTATCAATGGCTTTCAACGCAGATGCCATACTTGCGACGATCTTATCATCGCTATTGCCACGCTTTCTGTAGGGTTTANGATAGTTTTCCCCTACTTTCTAAGAAATCTCCTGTCACATCCTTTTGTGTGGATAAGGAAATATCGATTATGATTTTTAAACATGGTCCTATATGAGGGCATTTTCTATCTCATTTTCCAACATTAAATAGGCAATCTCAAGATTATTAGCAAGTTTTGTCTATTTAACTATCACTAGAGAATCAATGAGAGCATCATTAAGATTCTCCATTTATGTATTCATAAATGTACTTTAAACAAAAAAAAATATTGATTTCGTGAAGATTTATGTCATCGGATTCCGACCAAAAAAACCATTTCATAGAATAGTTAGACAACGCCCAATTTTTCATGTCAATTTTAAAGTGGGTGTGGGAGCATCTCAACTCCAAATTCTCACACCTACCAACGTTCTTTCCATCCTTTCAAATTTTCCATGTCGATTTTGAAGTGGGTGTGGAAGCATATCAACTCCAAATTCCCACACCTACCAACTTTCTTGCCATCCATTCGAAGAACCGTGGAAAAGTTAGTCATGCAGCTTGAATATAGCTAGTTTCAGGCTATGTCTATTTTTCGACCTACAAAGAAAAGGAACAATTATTGATCAAAGATAAACCTTCTTTCTATAATTCCAAGGTTAGGAGAGAATTCATGGGCCTAATATGTGTTTTCTTATCAATCTATTGAGACATGGGAACATAGGTAAAACCCATATATGTTACAATCAACCAATGTGATTGTGCTAGTATTGGAGCAAGAGTTGAAACAATGTCCAAAAGGTTCAAAATCTAGGTAATGGTCATGTAGTAATAAGACAAGGGCATAAATACAAAAAGTAAAATGCATCTATATCTAAATTTCAAAGCATTAAAAATTATTAAGTAACAATTTCAAGAAAGCTTGATGAAGTAGCACGATACTTCTATCTGGTGGCACACAATGACATGTGAACGGTTGGTTTGTTAAGTTGAATACAATTATAAGTCTATCAAGTCATGTTCCTTGCAAATATGGATGGATACAATGTGTCACTGTAAGGTCATCAATTCTTGTCTTTCCTAAAACACATGTTACAACGTACTATAAACAATGCAAAGTGAAGGAACCTTGAAGCGAGATAGACTTAGGGAAGCATGACATTGAGAAGCCAATAAACCTAGGAAAGTGTGAGAAGTCATATGGTACTTACGAATTAATTCAAAGGCATCTGAGTCTTACGATTTAATTTTCCGATGTTGTAGAGACATAATATATTTTTGGACATGAATACTATCATTATTTTTGACAATTTTCATTACTAGTTGAAACTCAAAAAAAAAAAGACAATCTACAAATTAAGTTAATTAGATATTCAATTATTTTCGAACTTTATCACCAGTAGCAAGAGGTTAATAACATGTGCTCCTTTCTCAAGGTACTTTTGGAGACATTGTGGGACAAGATTGGATGACATAAACCTAATTTTCAAGACAATGAAGATGCACATACACAACTACAACAAAGAGCTAGTTTGGCCTATCATTTTTGAGAGAGCCAAATGTTATGTCCATTTTATGATTTTGTGCATTTAAGCATAAATCCATTACAAAAACATCAAATTAAAACATAGTCAAAGAGTTACGTGTTCCTTCATTATATCAAATGCTACAAATTAGAAACAATTCCATTATAGGAAATAGTAGAATGCAAAGGGTTGCTACTTGTTCTTATGGTAATTGGAAGGTCTTTACATGATCAACACCATGCAACATGGATGAATGTGCAGTACATGCTTTCTCAAGGAAAAACAATACATGATTATCAATAAATACCACTTCTAAAATGCATGGTAAAAACCATAGTTATCTTTGAAGAATTATGTGAATGCTTTTTGGACATGGGAATATTTTTAGAGGCTAACATATTTTTTTATCCATTATTAGACTTGGGGTTTTATGCTCATAAGTTGAAAAGGAAAATTTCTTACATAATCTCAACAAAACTTGGAAGTCAAATATTGTGAATCTAGTAAGCAATCAAAAGAGTGGATGAGCTAAAAATATTGTGAGTCTTTTATTGAGCATGGTGTATTATGACAATGGGCTATCTATTGGATAGAAAAATCTTATAGTTGATAGACACAACAACAAAAAATGCCTTAGAAAACCAAATTTATTGTTAATGTGCAATGGCCTCTCAATTGAACCCGGGTTGTTGTGGAACACCCCTCTTCCCTCCTGATAGTGGAATGAATTTGGGGTGATCAAATTGAAGATTCTACACTTAAGCAGTGCACCACTCCAGGTTAATAGGTTCTTAGACTAAAATAAAGATTGTGAAGGGAACAAGTTAACTCGTCCACTCTATATCAAGGTGCATAAAATGAAGGGAGCAAGCTTGAATTAAAATAAATCTTGAACAAGTTAACTCCTCCACTCTATATTGTTATTGACACACATATCCCTCCAAGAGGTCAATTCGTTGAGTTGGATATGAGTTTTGTAGGCCTCCAAAGGCCAAGTGTCTTCAATAACCACCAAACCCTAGCCCTAGGGTGACATCAAGCCCTCAAAGGTGATGTTTTGGCCTCCAAAGGCAAGTTGTTTGGATTGTAGGGGATAGTTGAGATCCTCCAAGGTGTTTCTTATGCCTCCAAAGGCATGTCATCATCATCCGGTGTGTGGGCCCTGGTACCCAACCTATGGGCTTCAAGCCCCAAGGAATCCCAAGTTGGGCTTGTTCTTCCAAATATGTCCACCAAACAAGGTTCTGCACAGACAATTAATATGCCCTCCAAGAATCTCAATTCAAATGCATCATGATGAGTAAACCAAATCAATAAAAAAGCCTCCATTTCTTCTCCATTTGTCTTGTGTACTAGGTACCCATAGAAGGATTCAATTCTTGTTGAAACAAAAATTCCCTACAACGTGGAACATTTACATGTTCCCCTTTAGACAAACCACATCTTATTCCCTTCAACCATGTGTAATGACTCTTGACAATTTGGGGAATGAGAGAATGGGGAGTTGCAATGCTTAATTTTCTCATTTATCTTGATGGACCCAAAAGTATATGGAATAAATATAATGTCATGAGTCAAGTATATAGGTGGATTTTGTACTAGGGCACATAGAGAACCAAATCCTCCTAACTTAATGGACCTAAAACTAATATAAAATCTAATGAAGAACTAAGTGCAGGTATGTGGGATGATTAAGGAATTTGGGGGGAACATAAAGAGAGAAATACTCTAATATATATGAACCTAATAAATATATGAAATACAACTTATCTTAAGGTGTTGGGCTTGTGGGAAGATTTTTTAAGTTAGAATATTACAAAGGGTGAAATCCATTATGGGTTTGTAGGGCTAAAAATATTTATTTGATATGATTGGCACTGAAGATTTGGAATATGGAAAGAGATTGTTGGATGATCCTTTTAGGCTCCAAGTTGTGACCCTTTTGAGCTTCAAAAGATTGTTGTTGGTTTTTCTAGCCAACAAGTCAATAAGAAACTCATGACATGAAAGGGAGAAATAAGATACAAATTTTAATAAGTTATTTTTCCCTTCAATTGTAGGTATGTAGTTGGCACGCTAGGCTTCATGAATGACAATAGGCCTTAGTAATATAAAAGGGACTTAGAGTTGTAACTCATATGAATCTAAATTCCTGCCAACCAATAGGTACAGACCTCAGACAAGTAGCTAGCTTGTACATGACCAAATGAAATTCAACCAATAGGCACAAACCTCAAACAATTAGCTAGCTCATACACTTGCTAGGCTTATTGACGACGATAGGTTAGGTCATCCATATTCAATATCATCCTCGTAGATGCTATATGGGTTTGATAGGAGCATGAATACTTTAAGAGTGCATACCCATACTGTCATTTCACTCTAAACAAAAAGATTATGTGATGATGCCTTTATCGTCCAACAAATATCCATTTAATTTAGAAGTAAGGAACAATAGAGAGATTAAACTTTTAATGAACATAAACCTCGACAAAATCAAGGTTTAATGGACCCCATAATTCTCATGCAATGTTATAGAAGTAAAACCTTTATATCTACAACTTTTTCAATAGTTAGTGCCTAAAAAACAAAGGTGCATATCTAGATTCTAATAGGGCCTTTACTTTCATGGCTTAAATGATGTAACCCAACATTTAAATTAGGATATAGGTCCCAACTATTATGGTAAAATCCATCAAGTTATCTTTTTATATTGAATATATTAATGTATATAAACATAAGTTTCTCATAGAATCCATGGCCTGAAGTAATGATAGATATGTTCTAAATAACACAAAAATGCATAAGCAAACCATAATCATGATAAAGGCGATGGAAGAGATACGAGATAAGGGATTTTGCGTTGGGTGTAATAAAAAATGGTATTGGTGGAAAAAATGTTCCAAATAAATACTATTCACCTCAGGAATAATGACAAGGATGACTGATCCGGATTATTTTTGGCACGAAATGAGAGCGGAGATATAATAAAGAATTGCACAGAGATATTGCGTATATCCAGTAATACAACAGAAATATATCAGAGATGCAACCATAAACATAGAGATATAGTAATACACGATTTCTATTAATGAAAGAAAT